>CBVK0100286081.1:0-23471 GCA_900067695.1 Picea abies | reverse complement strand
CCTCTTGGTTAGGTCTTGCATTTATTATTTATCATTTTCTTAGGGTCCCTCAGTTTCTTATCGAGAGGCTTTTTATTGCCTTCTCGGGGATCCCCTGGGCGAAGCATCTCTAGGTTTTCATTTCCTATGGCTTTTATCTTTTACTAGCTTCTTTTACCCCCTGGGCCTTTAGCCCCTTCTTCCCACAAGACAAGATGTACCCTGGATGGTCATCCTAATGGCTAGACTAGGGGAATGGGATAGATGAGTGGGGTTTTAAGATGAAAAAGTGATAATATGAAGGGAGCGGACGATGGTTCTTCAAACCCCCTTTGGTGGCTAACCAAAACCCATGAATACCAACTTGCTAAGCTGCCCAATCAATCACCCCAACAGTGGTCAAGTAGATTAGTGTAAGATCCAAGCAGTTATCTGAAATGAAAGAGATCTAATGCATACATAAGAAGGTTATAATGATCAAATATGACACATACCATGACACCTCGGACCAATTACCTCATAGAGCAAGAGCCTCTTCTGATGCAAGCCCAGGCCGGTAGTGATGGAGGCTGGTACTGCTGGCAGGACAAGTCCGGCTGAGAAGAAGAAAAGATGGCCCTCAAGAGCCATGCTCAAGTCAATCTGCTCTCGTACTCCATGTCTAGGACCATGTGGGCCTCGAGACATGATCTCCTAGTTATCCCTAGATATCGGGAATAACAGGACTTTCGTCAAACAGTTTGCATGTTTCTGGGATTATGGATGTAGGTGAAAATTTGATGGGACAGCAATATAATTCTTGGTTTCGCTGGCTGTTTCGTGGTTTTCTAAACCCTTATAGCTCCCCCAATGAAGTACATAATATGTTGTTTTGATATTGAACAAACCCACAAAAATAATGATGAAGACAATAACTTTTAAAGGAACCAAATGATGAAACTCAAGCTGATTTTTATTAAGATCAATGGCTGAATCTATTACAGTCAAAAGAGAGTAGAATACCTCTCAAATATGAGGGCAACGATTGATATGTGAAGCTTGAACCCTCCCATCTCGTCCAGCAGTGAAAGAATGCCCCAAAACTGACCCACGCACTGATAGAAGGGAAACGGTCCTGTGGGTATTCGCTCCTCCAGCCAATAGGAATGATCCAGCGATCACCACGCAGCAGTACCACGCCTGTCCATGCGAATTACAACCTTATGATAAGGGTCTATCAACAGCAAACGCCCCACTTGCCTCCCACGCAGCACAAGAAGAACACGCAGCCTCTAAAACACGACCAGCCAAGGAGAAAAAAAGAAGAAGCACGCAGCTCTATAAATCATAACCAGCAGATGGTAGCTAGCTCAATACCACACCCAGCAGGAAGCAACATGCCTTTGAGGATGCATCACTCATTCACGGGAAACAACACGCAGTAAGGAAATGGTGATGCGCCCAGCTCTAGGAGACAATCAAACCACCAACTCGTGCCAAGAGAAAAATGCCCCTTCTTACCACTTCTGCAAACCAAACACCTTCTTCAGTGAAGTGCTTCAATCACGATGCCAATTACCTGCAAATGAGAACCCTGAATGGATTCTTCAATTCTCCCGGCTAGAGCAGATAATTTCACTGCCGAATCCAAGATTCCACGGCTAGGGCAAATAGTTTCATTGCCGAATCTGAGGTGCCGAATGGGTTTCCAACTGAAACCCTCATTTGCTCACCGAGCTCTTCTCCCAAACTCAATTTTTAAAAATGAATAGTCGATAATACCGTTTTCCCCTTCAATCGTCCTTTTATTCATTCACTTGTCCTTTTCTCCATTAAAATATTCATTTAATTATTAATTGGAGAGAAATACCCTCAAAGAGGGGTTTAATAATAATAAACTCACTTTTCCTAAGTTTTCACTTTATAATTCGAAAGTGACTTTACCATTATCGTTTCCCTAGCTCATCCGTCTAATGGTTTACGGGAAACTGTATAAACCATCACGGTATCCCGACTGCCTAGGAAAAACGGGACATTACATGCTCTCATTGGTTCCTTTGCAAATCTCGAGGTATTGAGAGTAGAAGAAAGTTATACTTTCCTTTTTACACCACCTGCTTTTGAAAGCTTGTTCTATATCCCTAGGGGTTTTGAAGCTCCTACTTGGTTTACTGTTAATCCAGGTTTTGGCAGTCCCAGTGAGTGAGCTTGTAAAGAGCCTCATAAAGGTGTCAGGATGTTCTTGTCCAGATTGGTGAAATTCAAACCCTTCACAAAACTTGGTCCAATGTGAGTTACCATAGGATCCTTCCTCTCCTAAAAATCTAGGTATCCAAGAGTCAACCCTCTTGGGTAGATCATGTAATCCTCCTTGGGTGTTAGCTAGATCCAAGGGGCCAAAGAGTTCTTTGTGAGACCATTTAGGAGGATTTACAGGGGTAATAGGAATTACAGCAGTAGAAGAGAGTGTGTACTGACGTCCACTACGGGTCGTCATTTGTGAAGTCGCCAGATAATTTTCTTGAAATTATCAAAGGAATGAGGGGATCACCCTCAGTTGAGTCGCCAGGTAAGCTTTGTAAAGTAAAGGCTTTTGAGGAAAGGGTTACCGCAAAGTGTCGTCTTGAGGAGAATTGACTCAGTGTTCCCCGACAACGGCGCCAAAATGTTATCGCACAATTTGTACTTATTCCAAAGGAAAAGGTTGAGGGAAGGCAAATTGGCGTAACGAGAGACTATCCTATCACTGTCACCTCAACAAGATACCTCTTTCTATTTAGGGATGATGGCCCAGGGGAGACGTCCCTGATGACCTAGGGGTTTGAGAAGAAAAAGGTTAAAGTGTATGAAAATATCCCCTCTCACAAGTCACACTGATCAGAAAGTCCCAGGGTTTTAACCAATGAAGTAGTGAAGTATTAAGATTTACCTTCCCTGAACAAAGCAACAAGAAAAGATATCTTTCGCAAGTACAACTTGCTGTTAGTACTTAATAAAACCATGGACTTTATGAATAAAAGCAATAGTTGATATATGGTGAAGCAACCAAAAATTTATAGCAGCAATGTTTATGAGATGATTGCTTCACAATAAAAGCCTTGAAATGGCTTCACAATGACCAAGAATAATTACTCAACAATAGCAAAGTACAAGAATTTGTCGGAAGCAAATCAGGCAGTGTGTAAATCAACTTTACAATTGATTTTATGTGCTTTTAATGCTGCAATAGATGGCTATAGCTTATTTTAGTAACAACAACAAATAGGTTAGTAGATTAGACTATTCTAAGGTTAGGAATAGTTAGTAGAGAGCTTAAGGTAAAGGTTTTGATAGTAGTTTTTGTCAATCACTCAATTGTAAGGCTTAGATCAATGCTTTTTAGGGTAAATGGAGTCTTTTTAGGCTGTGGAAAATCTTGAAGGAACAAATGATAATAAGAGAGCTAGAGACAACAAGGTCAATAATTGAAGTGTTGGTAGCCCAAGGCTTCAATCACCAAACACTAGGGGGAAAATGGCTACTAGGAAGTAGGTAACCCTAGGCCCTAGTAGTTTTCCTCCTTCTTTAACTCAGGGATGAAGTAGATGATGGCTTAGATGAAGCAAAAGGTGCTAGGGTGTTGCAATGGCAAGGCCCTTAGTAAAAAGCTTCAAGAAAATTGGTTTTCTAGCATAATCTAGTAGGTGAAAGTTATTAAGGCAAGAACAATAACATGTGCTTTAGCCTCCTAGGGTTTTAAACTAGCAATTTCATAATCTTAGTATAAATGCAAGATAAATACAACCATAACCATTCAATGAAGAAGAATTGCAGAAAATTTACTTACATTCACCGAGAATCATCTATCAAAAAGCCTAGTTGAAAAATGCCAAAATACTCCAAAATAAGCCTCCTTCAAGAAGTGTGTACTAAATTTCAGCCAAGAAACCCTAAATAGGGCACAAATTTCAGACCTCACTAAGTGTGAGTGAAAGATGATGAAATAATACAAGGGAAAATCCCTTTTTTATACAATTACAATGACCAGAATTAGGTCAAAAAGACCGACATATCCAGTTTACATGTAATATCCAGTTTTTACATCAAATGACAAATTAAAACCCTAAATCAAGCAGAAATGGTGACGTCATGCCCCTTTAGGGTGATGTTAGGCCTCTCTAGTGAAACGTTGGCTTCCAGGAGCAAAACGTTAGGCCTCCCAAGGCCTTTGGATCAAGCCACACGTGCCACTTGGCACATAACTGCCTCCAAAGTGTCCATCAAATGCTGGTGATGTCAAGGGTCATGGAAGTGATGTCAAGGGTCACAGAGGTGACGTCATGGGCCTTTCAAGGCCAACATCATAGTAGGAGGGCAAGACCCCCTGGATCCAGGCCTGCTAGGATGTCTCTGGTGGAACGTCCTACTCTCTCTTTGGTGCAAACCTCTGATCTGTCTCTGCCCCTGGATGGGGTCTCAACATCCATCTGGTGGGATTTTAGCCCTATGGAGGTCCGAACTAATCATCTCCCCATGTGTACCTGTCTATCGGGTGTGGCCCTGCAACAACAACAATTATGCCCTCCATGGGTTCATAAGTCACAGGGATCATAGCAATGTCAATCACATCTAATAATCAAGTTATTTAAACATGTGCATAAAACCCCCTTTTCCCAGACAAGTGCTCAAAGACGTTATGCTATTCTACAAGTGAGGTTTGGAGAGGACGTGGTCCTATTGCGCTAATTCTCATTGGACGTAGGATGTTTCCAGGTGAAGACAAATCCAGGCCATGTAAGTGGAAGAGGTGGTGTAGGGATGTTTCAACAATGGGTGCAGTGATGATAGGGGAATGTATGGCTTACTTGTGGGTGCCTCTGAAGAGGGTGAGCTGCACCTTGTCATGGATGCAAATGTTTCCAAGCCCATTCAATGCCTTTTATCCTTTTTATGTTATTGCTTTTTCTTTCAAGAGACTAGTTAGGGGATACTGCCCTGGCGTGGTGACTAGTGGTGACAATGTTACCCACAAGCATTTCATGGAGATGAGAAGGTTGGCTCGTGATGAGACCCCCTTTCTCTTGGCTATGCCACCAAGAGCCACTACCCTGGCGTGGTGACCAGCTGAATGGTTGTGTCATATCGCTACATGCCCATGGACCTAATAGACTGGCTTGTGATGAGACCCCCTATCCTCCAACTAGGTCTTGATTTTATTATTTTATGGGTTCCTTTGTTTCTTGCTGAGAAGCCTTTGATTGCTTTGTCAGGGATCCCTGGGCGAAGCATCTGAAGGTTTTGTTCTTTTGGCTTTTATCATTTGCCAACTACTTTTACCCTCTGAGCCTTGAGCCCCTTCTTCCCACAAGGTAAGGTACAACCCTTTGCTAGCTTCGAAAACCCAATGCTCGAACCGGTGTAGGGGATGGATGAGAGGGAAAAAGATGAAAAGTGATAAGTATGGTGGGAATGGACGATGACCTTTTATGAACCCACCTAGTGGCAACTCAAACCCTATGGGAACCAACTTGCTAGGGCATCCTGTCATTCCCCCCACGTGTGGACAAGTAGAAAGGCATAAGATCCAAGTACATGTCAGAAGTAAAAATAATTAAATGCACATATTCAAGAGAAGTTATGTTCAGCTAGACGAGAAGAATACAAGAGAAAACATAAGAGGCCCGATGCCCATGTAGTCGAAGATGAAGAGCCACCCACAAAGATGATAAGAGAACATATCAAAGACCATCTCTTGATCTTGGCCCTCTCGGGATCTGTAACACTTGGAGAGGACACTTGGCTCATTGATAGTGGTGCATCCAAGTACATGACGGGACAAAGAAACATTCTCTCTTGTATCTCAGAATAGAAGTTTTCTCAGAAAGTGACACTTGGAGATGATTACCAATATCCCATCAAGGGAGTGGGAGAATCAAACCATAAACTGAATTTAGGGAATTCACTAAAAATGAAGGACGTACTATATGTAGCAGGCTTGAAGAAGAATCTACTCTCCATTTCATCTTTAGAAAAGAAAGGCTTCAGAGCTGCCTTTATAGATGGAGAAGTTCTTATGTGGGCTAAAGGAGAAACCTTAAATGAATCACTACCATACATATGCAAAGCAGTCACAGGTTTACTAGAACTCAAAGGTGACCATAAAGGCATATGCAATGGATGTGCACAAGGGAAGAACATCAAGAACTCGTTTCCGAAGAGGGACAACAAGACAAAAGGAGTCCTAGAACTCATTCATTCAGATGTATGTGGCCCAATGCCATCATCCTCCATTAGCGGGTATGTATATTATGTATCATTCATTGATGATTACTCTCGTAAAACTTGGATATATTTCTTGAAAACTAAAGATGAAGTGTTCAACAAGTTAAAGGAATTCAAAGCCTTGATAGAGAACCTTTCTGAAAGGAAGATTAAGATACTCAGGTCAGATAATGGAGGAGAATATATCTTAAAAGAGTTTGTGAACTTCTGCAAAGATGTTGGGATCAAGAGGGAACTCACTACTCCCTGTAATCCCCAACAAAACGGTGTAGCTGAATGAAAGAACATAACCATACTGGAAGCTGTGAAGACTATGACCCATGATCAAGATCTTCCTATGTGCTTATGGGCAGAAGCAGCAATGGCAGCTGTATATGTGCAGAACCGATTGTCCCATAGTGCACTTGGGCTCAAGACACCGGAAGAGATGTTCACCGGAAAGAAGCCAGAGGTAAGCCATCTCAAATATTTGGTTGTCCAGTGTTTATTCATATACCTAAAGAAAAGAGAAACAAGCTGGACCCTTCAGGAAAGAAGGGAATATTTGTGGGATACTGTGAGGTCTCCAAGGCCTTCAAAATCTATATACCAGGTCAACATCACATTGAGATCAATAGGGATGTGACCTTTGATGAAGATGCAACACTCAAGAAATCTAAACTATGCCATCTTGAAGAAGTATATGAAGAGGAACCTGTAATCCCCAGTACTGCAATGAGGGAGGTTCCCAGAGCTACAAAACCAATGAGGGAAGTCGTAACTTCCCCTGATAAGGAACTTCTAGAAGACCATGATATAGTAGAAGTGCAAGAACCTCCTCAAATGACGATCCTCCATAAAAGAAAGCTAGCTTGGGCTAGAGAGCTTATTCAAGATGGAGAGAAGTATTGTGTTACCCAAGGAACTACGAGACAGGTGAAAAGACCAAAGCCATTCTCCAGTTATACGGCTCCTAGAAGAGGAGCCTACCTGCGTTGAAGAAGCCATTTAGAGGAAAGAGTGGGCAGATGCCATGACAGAGGAATATCAATCCATAATGAAGAACAAAGTATGGGAAATAGTTCCCAGACCAAAGAATAAAGATGTGGTATGCTCCAGATGGCTCTTCAAAATAAAACATGCTGCTGATGGAAGTATTGAGAAGTATAAAGCAAGATTTGTCGCTCGTGGGTTTTCCCAGAACGAAGGCATTGGCTGCGAAGAGACATTCGCTCCTGTGGCCAGATACACTTCAATTAGAACCATCATAGCCCTTGCAGCTAAGATGAAGTGGAAGCTGCACCGGATGGACGTGAAGACAACTTTCCTAAACGGTGTCTTCGAAGAGGAAGTGTATATTGAGAAACCTCAAGGATTTGAGTTTGAAGACAGGAAGTCTCATGTCTGCAGATTGAAGAAAGCCTTATACGGATTGAAGCAAGCTCCTAGAGCTTGGTATGGCCGTATAGACAGTTTCTTGACGAGCTTAGGCTTTACCAAGAGTAAAGAAGACTCTAAGCTCTACTTCAAAATCATGAACAATGAGCCAGTAATCTTACTGCTATGTGTGGATGACTTATTCTTAACTAGAGAAGTAAATCTCATCACTGAATGTAAAAAGAGACTTGCCTTGGAATTTGAAATGAAAGACCTTGGCCTAATGCATTATTTCTTAGGTCTTGAGGTATGGCAGAGCACTGAGAGGATCTTCCTTAACCAAGGGAAGTACACGGTCGAAATCTTGAAGAGATTCGACATGTTGGAATGCAAGCCCATGAATACACCCATGGAAGCGAAGCTGAAGCTGCTGGTCGATACTTCGTCAGAATTGATTGATGCCACACTGTACAGACAGATTATTGGATCGCTGATGTACCTGACGAACACTAGACCAGACATTTGTTTTGCCGTGAACACCTTGAGTCAGTTTCTGGTAGAACTCAGACGTGTTCACCTAGTGGCTGCAAAACATGTGATGAGGTACCTTAAAGGTACAATAGATTGTGGTCTTAGCTATGATGGAGATCATGATTTCACATTGAGTGGATATACTGATGCGGATTGGGCAAGAAGTGTTTCTGATAGGAAAAACACTTCAGGATGTTGTTTCAACTTGGGATTAGCTATGATCTCGTGGCAGAGTAGAAAGCAATCTAGTATTGCTCTCAACACAGCAGAAGTAGAATACATTGCTGCATGTTCTGCCAGCTGTGAAGCTATATGGCTTCGAAAGTTGCTGACCGACCTATTTGACTTAGAGATGAGAGCAACCTTGATTCTATGTGACAACCAGAGCTGCATAAAGATGACAGAGAATCCTGTATTCCACGATAGGTCGAAGCACATAGAGATCCGTTATCATTACATCCGTGACATGGTGCAGAGAGGAGTCTTAAAGCTCCAGTACATTAGCACGGATGAACAGGTTGCTGATGTGTTGACCAAGCCACTATCTCATATAAAGTTTGAGTACTTTCGAGATAAGCTTGGTATAGTTCGAAAGGACCCTCCTCGAAAGGGGGAGTAGATGCTGTGATGAGACATCTCTTGCTTCCGACCTGATGGTTGTGACGTAAAGCAAGATGATGTGATATGACTAATACTGTGCTTCCAGCTGGATCGCTGTGATGTAAAGCCATTCTAGTATCCTGCTTTCGACCTGATGGTTGTGACGTAAAGCGAGACGAGTACCTTGCTTCCGACCTGATGATTGTGACATAAAGCAAGATGATGTGTGACTAGTACTATGCTTCCGACTGTATAGCTGCGACATAAAGCAAGTCTAGTTCCTTGCTTCCAACCTGATGGTTGTGACATAAAGCAGGATGTGTACCTTGCTTCTGTCCTGATGGTTGTGACGTAAAGCAAGATGATATGATGAGACTAGCACTGAGCTTCCAGCTGGATAACTGTGACGTAAAGCCAGTCTATTATCCTGCTTCCAACCCGATGGTTGTGACGTAAAGCAGGACGAGTATCTTGCTTCCAACTTGAGTGCTGTGACGTAGAGCAAGACGATGAGATGAGACTAGTACTGTGCTTCCAACTTGATAGCTGTGATGTAAAGCTAGTCTAGTATCTTGCTTCTAGCCTGAGTGCTGTGACGTAAAGCAAGACATTGAGATGAGACTAGTACTATGCTTCCAGCTTGATAGCTGTGACGTAAAGCCAATCTAGTATCTTGCTTCCAGCCTGAGTGCTGTGACGTAAAGCAAGACATTGAGATGAGATGAGTACTGAGCTTCCAGCTTGACAGCTGTGACGTAAAACTAAAGCCAGTCTTATATTATGATGAGCCAGCCTTGTGCTGTGATGATGATGATGTATCAGTTTTTATACTAATACATATTGATGCAGATGATGATGGCATTCCTTTGAGAATGATGATGCTGCCGATGAAGAAAACTTCCGATGATTTATAGATACGCCAGTCAGTGTTCCAAGATGATATTGATGATGCTGTCCTCTCACACACTTGATGTTGTTGATGATGTTATCCTCTCTCTCTCACATGATGCTGTTGAAGAATACCCTTCTTGTTAAGGGGGAGTGTTTAAATAATGTAACTGCAAAGAGTATTCTTATTATTATTTGAATATATTATTCATTGGATCAATCCCCATTGTGGATTGATCATGTCGGCTATTATAATAGGACCAAATCTCCTTTTGCGGATTGGTCAAATGATAATTATAATAGGCAGAATAAGAAGTCGGCCCCAGCAGATATTAAAGAGGCCCTAGAAAATATTAAAGGTGGTTATAACCACCCAGTTGGAGAAGTTGGCCCTACCAGTGAAGAGACACTTCACACGTGCCAGTCTAATATAAATAAGGAGGCTAGTGCCTCACTTAGACACACAACTCACTTGCTCATTTCGTGAAACAAGTTTCGGATTTGCAATTAGAGAAGAAGGAGAGAGAGTGGCGCATATCTGGGAGAGGACTTTCTGTATTAGTTTAAGAGATCTCTTGGCATTGTATTGGCTATCTATATTAAGGAAGTTTTGCTGGGTTTTCTTCCCCTAGAGGGTTTCCCAGGATAAATGCTGTGTCTCTTGTGATTGTGTATTTCTCAGTGATCTTGGATTATGCTATTGTTATCTAATGAAATGCAAAGAACTATAATAATGGCTTAAACATTAACAATAAGGCCCCTTATGGATTTCTCTTGTCCATATTTAGGTTCCATAGTCTTTGAGCAATCAGGTAACTTGTCTTTGTATAATGAACTTTGAGTTATTACATAGATCATGGGTTCAAGGTTCTTAGCTATATGCAAAACAAGGATCATAAAATATACATGTCATATGATTTGGCACATCTCATATCTAACGGGGTTGCTGCACTTCGCTTTTATTTCACAAAATTGGGTTGTTTTCACAAAATACTTTATATGTCCACTCACCACATAGATATGCATAAAGGTGGGGTATTCAACTATCACTATGCATTCCAACAAACTTTCCACATTGTTATGATTGCAAACCATGTGTAATTTAAGTGATGTTGTAGAGGCAGTTTATGAGGATTTATGTTAGAGTGGTTTACATTGAGGCAAGAATCACGATTCACAACTACTTTAAATGGGGGAAACTGTAAAAAATTTATGTTGATTTTCATCCAGATTGGTTCCCTATTCTATGAAATACATCCATACAGAAGAATAATTAAATCTGTTGTGAGAACCAAATTTTCTTATGTTGTCTGTTCAAAATATCTTCATCTAAAATTTGCCTCTGAAGTTGTTGCATTGGTCTCAGCTGTATGCACCTCTATTTGAATGCATGTTCAATGTATCTTCTTGTCTTCTGTACATGTTCCTCATTTGATGAATATCAGTAGGCTAATTTCTCTTCACATTGACATTTCAATGGGATTCAGACAAATGTTCAGGTATGCTCTTCATTCTAGCAGTCGTCAATGTTCTATTGTGTCCTGCATTTTATACAAAACCTTTTGACTGACTCTCCCTTGGGCTTCATTCATCTTCTGATTTCATATGTGGATTATTGTGAACTGGAATGACCAATTTTGTGTTCCAGTATGTATAGAATTTTCTTGCTCTGCTTTTTTCTTATTTTTGTTTCAGCATTCTCGTGCACCTAGTCTTATGCATACTGATTTTGGTGTCATTGAAAATCTCAGAGGAATATTAAGAAACAATGTTCTATTCACACATGGGTTGTTGAAGCTATGGAAAAGAAGGCTATGCTGTTTTTTGTTTCCCTTATGATTCTTAGAGAAATTTCTCTATACAATGTTTAGACTTCCATTTTGGCTGATTAAGTTAATGTTCTTAAATCATGTAAACTCTTGATTGCGGGAGCATTGTAATATTTTTTGTGTTGAAACTGAGCAATGACAGTGAACTGATATTTCATTCAACTATCCTTTTCTTTTGCAGGAGGGGTTGATGACAATATCAATGATAACTTGTACATTAATACTTGGATGCATTCTTAAGATTGGGAAGACTTATGTGAGTGAACAGGCAGAAGAGGAGTTTATATTCCAATGTTATGAATTTTGCAAGAATTATGAGGAAGGAGATCGCCCTCCATGTCCGAGGAGGACAATGGAAGTCTTTTGGGAATGCAGGTTAAGAAATATTTTTATTCAATCATCTAAATTCCTATAGAACAACTCCTGGTAACGTACAAAGTTACATACATAGTAATGCCTTTCTGCCTTAAAGTTCAATCCTCTCTGGCTAGGAAATTCAGACTTCATATCTAGTTTGATTTTTGAATGTCCATTAAGGTATATACTAATTTTATGCACAAGCTATCCCATCAGGTTGGGGAAATGTGGTAAGTTGTGTTATTGAGATGCATATGGATTGACATCATTTAAAATTTGTAATTCTATTATCTGCTACCAGAATAAATTTGCTGTGCAGAATTGTCAGTTAAAGTTATCAGTATTAAGCTATGGGTAAAGACTCTTAATAGCTGATTTAAGACTAAAGGCAGAGCTTTTGGTGTGTAAAATCATTATCTACACATGGAATTAATGAAGATAGAATGTTAGTATTTTAGAATGCACGCACATAAAAAAGAGACATAGGGATGGAGACAAAATAAAAGATCACATTCTATTATTGATGCTGCAGCAGATACATCTCTCTCGTACATACTTAATATCTCACATTTACATATTTATAGCACCCCTACAAGGTTACAGTGGTTTAACCACTTATCCTTTACCTTATTACATATTAAGTTTGGTCACATGTCATAACATTAAAATTGAACATTGGATAATCAACATACATGGGTACACTCGTATATTTGTGAGTTGGAGATCATGATCACTTTAGACTAATCCATTCTTGATCATTCTTGTGAGGAGATGTGATCAAGAGGAGTGCATCGCTTCTCTTCTCTCTTTCTTGTATCTTCTTTTGTACTTGATCTCTCTCTCTCTCTCTCTCTCTCTCTCTCTCTCTCTTGGAGTTGCTAGGGTTTCTTGAGCTTTTTGGAGTATCTTGAAGACTAGGGTTAAGTTTTCATCCCTTGGAGATTTGGAGATTAGGGTTTTGAGATGAAACCCTAGGTTGTTCTTAGTGAAGAGACGAAAAGGAGACATCTTGCCTTGGAGGACATGCTTGTGTGAAGCATGCGTTGGATCTCCTTAGTGTGAGCTAGAGTTTTGTTGGCTTTCCTTAGCTAGGGTTTTGGAGAGCTAGTGGGTTCTACTAGCCTTGTGATAAGGCTATGGTATGTATGTGAACTTTATCTTTATGCATATTCATAAAGCTTTTAGTGGTCCAATACTTTGTAAATCGCAGATAAGATTTTCAGCCATCTATGTTCTTCATGGTTTGTAATTTCTATCTTTATATCTCTTGCTGGTTTGACATAAGTTAAAGGTGAATATGTTAAGTGATTTAACATGTAATTTGAAGAATACAAGGGCAGATTTGTTTTTTAAACTATAATAAGTTTTCAGATCTGTTATATGTATGAGAAGATTGCTTGAGAGGGATGAAACTTATTGGAACCCTTTGGTATATTTTCTCTTGGATTGCCTAGATGACTGGGGTTAAGAGTTGAAATACTGCCCATTGTTGCTAATGTTTTGTTTGCATTTCATGACACCTCCAAGACTGAAAATTCACAGGGTTAAGATCTGGGAAACCTCTAAGTAAGAGGTGAAATTTCTGACCTCCAAATTGAGGGAAATTTCCATATGGTATCAAAGATTTTGTGGATGAGATTACTCTAGGTGTAAGAGTGTGTTGGTATTTTAGCTGAAGAATACTTGGGAGAGGTACTTGACCTTGTTGAGATTATTGAGTTGTGAAACACTAGTGTGCTTGGGATGAGCACTTGCACCTATGAGAAGTTTTGATGGGTTGAAACCCTTGTTTCTCTTGTGATGAGAGATGATGGATCTACTACATTGATGACTGTTATGAATGTATTTTCAGCAGGCGTGATGCCTGGGAAGACCTGTGATAAGTGTTTGATTTGTTCGAAAGGTTGCTAGTAATAGGTGGGAGATCTATGTGATTATTTGGTTGGTATGGTTTAACTTTCAGTTGGTGAGATACTGAGGAGGACGTGCAATATGTGGCTGATTGGTTCAGGTAAATGTTGGTGTGCTTTTCTGTAATGTCCCCCACCTCTTGATGACGAGGTTTGGGAAGACTTAGTGGTCTAGGCATCCCCACTAGACCATAGTCTCACACAAAGGGGAAAAGTCAACCAAACTAATGTTATATTTTTAAGTTGACTTAATGAAAAGGTAAAAAGGGTTAAAGAGGTAACTCAATGAAGGAATAGAGCACTGGAGGTTGAGTTAGGAGTTGACCCTAGGGGTTAACTTAACTCAACAGGGAAACAGAAAAAAGTATAAAGAGAAGGCTAGGGCGCACCTCTCATTTCATCTTGGATATTTGGTATTCGCTTGTTGATGCTCTTGGGCATACAGTTTTGAGGGTTTTGATATTACAAACCTCGGAGAACAACTCAGTGGTGAAAGATTCCACTCACCTTGTTCCAAACTTGGTCTCGGGGATGAAATACTCAACCCACACCATTCTAAATCCATCATCTATCAGGAGGACCAGTAGGGCCGTACTAGTTAGGGTTTTCCAGCAGGGGCGCACCATTTGTTGAAGAACAATTTGATCCAACCTATTGAGGAAGCTTTGGGAGATTTCAACATTAGGGTTTTGCTTGCAGGCCCTTGCTCATCATTTTGGATGCTTTCTTGAGGAGTTACCACATCCACATCATCATCTGCAGATTGGGACGGTTTTGGAGGAGAGAGGACGTTTTGGTGATTCAGTGATTTTCAGATCTAGGAGGCTATACCTCAAATCTGACCTTGAAACTTCTCTCAGGGGTTTGTGACTACCCGATCTATCATCCTAGAGATTTTTAGACAATTCAGAGACCTTATTCAGCTAGGGTAAATTATTGGCCATATTCAAGGTTTCAGGAGGGTCGTACTAGTTTGGGGGTTTCAATAGTTGGAGGAGGAAGCATCAGTATTTGGGCTCCATACTTCGAGAGGAGGTTACTCTTGCCCCGATTTATCATTTGGTGGAGTTTGGTAGCATTTGGGAGTCTTCTTCTCCAGGAGGGCCAAACCCTTGGTCTTCACAGTCTTCAGCAGGGCCGTACCAATAGTTTGAGGGTTAGGCTAAACCCTAGTTTTGTTTTGGAGCGTTCATCATGTATTGTAGCCTTTGGGAGGTTTACTTTGTATTTTCGGGAGCATTTTGTATGCAACTCTTATTCTTGTCTTGAAGCCATCTAAAGCTATTCTAGATCTGCTTCTCTATTGTATCAAGTGCTTGCTTTCTTATAATAAAGTTCAGATCTTGTTTGTGGTTCCACATCTTGTGTATTGTTGATATCTTTATGTGTTGAAATGCTTCTTGAATAAACTGTGGCTGAATAACTGTAATAAACCCTAAGGCTGAAATGTTAGTGGCCAACCTGCATACACAACAGTAAACAATCAGATTAGGGGTAAGTTAGTGTTCCTAAGCAAAGAATTGGCTTGGGAACATTACAATGGTGTCAGAGCTTTGATCCTCCCATCCCGTGAGGATTAGCGCATGCCGAGGTACAATGGTATCTATATGGGCCGAAGGAAGAAACATGCAAGTGAAACAAAGGCCGAGATGGAGGGTTCAAGTGATGATGGTGAGCCCTAGGGATTGGCTTACTTAACACGAGAATTCAATAAATCCATAAACCAAATAGAAGGTAAACTGATTGTCCACTTACAGGAAAACTATGATATAACCCGTAGAGGACAAGCCGAAATCAATGAGACCTTAAAGAAGGTGGATGACAACCTGAGGAAAGTGCATGAGAACCAGACTAGGATATGCAATCTATTGATGCAAATGACTCACGAGGGGAAAGGTCCAGAGACGTATGGAAACAAAGAGACAGGTGGATCACACAGTGGAAACAAGTATAATCCAGAAAAGGCCCCCAGGTATAACTTTGAGCATGTTTCCTATCATCAGTCTGAAGGAAGCCATGGGGGGGGGGTACTTGGCAGGGCTACCCCTAGGCCGTACTTGCCCATGTTCACAGATGACCAGGTACAGCATGAATAGGTGGATGATTTTGTTGAGCAGATGGCACAGTGTACCAGGGAGTACCATGATTTGGATATGACGATTCAGAGGCATATGTCCCTGGATCAATACTGTCAACTGAAATTCAGAAACAAGCCCAGGTCAAACCAGAGGAGTAATTATGAGTTTGAACGTAGAACAGGGAAGATGGAGATTCCATACTTCGATGGTACGACCAAGATGACAACGCAGGCATGGGTTCAGAAGTTGGACACTTATCTACAGCTGAATCCCATGAAGGAGATGGAAGCCATCAAGTTTGCCACCATGTACTTAGATGGCAAAGCTCATGATTGGTGGTATCATGGACTTACCACACTAGGCCACAGTCAGATAGTGACCTATACAGAGTTCACTCAGAGGCTCATTGACAGATTTGATCAAGGGGATCCTGAGTTGCACTTTCGGGAGCTCACACAGCTCAGGTAGACAGGAGCAATAGAGGTATACATTGAAGAATTCCAGAGGCTAGTTGTCATGTTACAGGATATATTACCAACCAAACTCATGATGCTCTTCACTGAAGAGTTGGGTAAAGGCTTTTAAGCCTACCAACCTACAGGATGCTATTTGGAGGACGAGAGACCTAGGGCCAGCTGCCAAGCCGAAATTTGTACCTAGACCACCTCTTAACACAGGAGGGAGAGATTAGAGACCTCCAATAAACCAAGGAGGACGCGACCCAAGGGGGTTTGACAGGGGCTAAGGTAGAGTGGATGAAAACACCAGGAGGGAATTGAGGAGGAAGCAACTTTGCTTCACTTGCAAAGAGCCATGGAACCCATCACACAAATGCATGGGCCATGGTCAAGTGCACTAGATAGAAGTAACTTCAGACAATGAGGAAGAAGAGGATCTCGGCCAGATACAAAACATAGAGGGAGACACCACAGAGACAGCAGAGGAGGAGACAACAGGACAGGACAATACAACCAAGGAGAAAGCCACCTTGGCATCTATCAACGGAGTGCCCAAATATAACACTTTCAGGATGAGAGGAGTCTTGCAGGGGCAAAAGGTATCAGTGTTGATTGATGGGGGAGCTTCTCACAACTTCATTGACTCAACATTGTTGCGGAGGAGGCACATACCCACGGTGGAATTTGAAGGGTTTAAGGTGGAGGTAGCAGGTGGGTGCACCATGCCTTGTGACAGGGACATTCCCGGCATGAAGCTTACATTGGGTAGGCATGAGTTGATACAAGATGTCTATGTGATGGACCTGTCGGATACCAACATCATCCTTGGAGTTCAATGGCTTAGTACGTTGGGGCCTATCACCACCAACTACAAGACCATGGAGATGTCCTTCACAGAGGAGGGAGGACGAAAGGTAGTGCTCCGAGGCATGACAGGTAACTCAGCCAAGGTAGTTACGACCAAGAGGATGGAGGCCATCTTCAAGAGAGAAGAGATAGTTTATGCAGCTGAATGCAGGAATTCGGCATGTGTGGATGAGCAGGGCAAGGTTCACTACACACCAGAAATCCAAGAAATCATTGACAAACACAGCAAGGTGTTTGGACCTATCCCACCAGGGGTGCCACCAGATAGGGGGTTTGAGTACATTATTGAGTTGGAGGCAGGAGCCAAACTAGTCACCACCACACCATACAGGCATCCGAAGAAGTATAAAGATGAAATAGAGAAGGCAATCAAAGAGATCTTGGATATGGGGCACATCAGGTCGAGCTCTAGCCCTTTTGCTTCTTCAGTAGTGTTGGTCAAGAAAAAAGATGGAACTATGCGCATGTGCATTGACTTCCGGGCATTGAATAAGAAGACAATCAAAAACAGGTATCCTATACCAAGGATTGATGAGCTGCTGGACTAACTACATGGGGTTTTCTATTTCACAAAAAATGACCTACGCTCTGGCTACCATCAAATCAAAATGAGGGAGGAGGACATCCCAAAAACTGCTTTCAGGTGTCATTATGGTCATTATGAGTTCTTGGTGATGCCCTTCGGGTTAACCAGTGCGCCAGCCACATTCCAATCTTGTATGAACCATGTCTTCAACAAAGAGTTAAGGAAGCACCTTTTGGTATTTTTTGATGACTTGCTCATTTATAGCAGGACGTGGGAGGAACACCTTCAGAATGTGGATCAAATTTTGTCTATCACGGAGAAGCAGTCATTATATGCTAAAGAGTCCAAATGTTAGTTTGGAATGACAAAAGTTTTTTACTTGGGGCACATCATCGGAGCAAAGGGGGTACAGGTACATCAAGAGAAAATTAAAGCCATTATGGAGTGGCCTATACCTAAGACACTCACAGAATTAAGGGGATTTCTAGGCATGTGCACTTACTACAAGAAATTTGTCAAAGGGTTCTCTCAGCTTTGTACGCCCTTGACCGATTTGACTAAGAAAGGAGCCTTCAAATGGAGTGAGGAGGCTCAATTTACATTTGACAAGATGAAAAAAGTGATGAACATGTGCCCCGTCTTAGCACTACTAGATTTCGGCCAGCCTTTTGCCTTGGAGTGTGATGCCTCAGGAGAAGGTATTGGGGCCGTACTGATGCAAAACAGGCAGCCTCTCGCCTATGAGAGCCGAAAACTTAGGGGACCTGAGCTACTTTACAACATTTATGACAAAGAGATGCTGGCCATCATGCACGCTCTGGCCAAATTCAGGCAATACCTGGTAGGTGCACGGTTTGTGGTCAAATCATATCATAATAGTCTTAAGTATTTGTTGGAGCAGAAGGACTTAAATGAAAGGCAACAAAAATGGGTAAGCAGAATACAGGCCTATGATTTTGACATTGAATTTGTCAAAGGGAAGAACAACGTGGTGGCTGATGCATTGTCTAGGAGGCCATCCATTTATGCCATGAAAGACGTGTCTGTTGAATGGAAGGACCACTTGGTGATGGAGTATGCAAAGGATCAGTTCGCTTGTTAGCTAATGGATGGGCAAGTACATGACGATAACTTCAGGATCGTTAACAACCTCATCTATTATAATGGTCGAATCTTTTTGGTTCCTGGATTGGCCTTCAAGGCCAAAGTGTTGCAGGTATGTCATGACTCACCAATGGCAGGGCAACAAGGGATTGGTAAGACATACAGGCAGGTGAGGGAGAGGTTCTCATGGAAGGGCCTCAAGGAGGATGTAATGAGGCATGTCAAGGAGTGTACTACATGTCAGGACAACACGGATGAGCACACTCACCCGACAGGACTACTGTAACCCCTACCCATCCCAGAGCACAAATGGTAAAGCATATCCATGGATTTCATCACAGGGTTGCCAAAGGCACAAGGGAAAGACTGCATTGTCATAGTGGTGGACATGTGGACGAAATTTGCACACTTCTTCTCCATAGCTACAGACTTCAGTGCAGCACAGGTGGCCGAAGTATTTTTCAGGGAGATCTTCAGACTACACGGCCTACCCAAAACCATTGTTAGTGACAGGGATAGCAGATTCATGAGTACATTCTGGCTGGAGATGTTCAGACTAGTTGGTATGACCTTGACCCCTAGTACCAGCTATCATCCTCAGACGGATGGACAGACCGAAATAGTCAGCAAATGGGTGGAAGGTTACCTCAGGAATTATGTGGCAGGGCAATAGAAAGCGTGGGTTAGGTGGTTGCACTTGGGGGAATACTGCTACAACACCACCCATCACATGTCCATAGGCATGACACCGTTCAGGGCATTATACAGCTATGATCCACTCTCCTTTGTAGAGATTTCTTTTGGTGATAGACGGGCTCCAATGGTACAGGATTGGGTGCAACAGAGTCAGGACATCCTTAGAGAGCTGAAGGATCATTTTCAGAAAGCACAGAACCAACAGAAGGTCCAAGCAGATAAACACAGAGTTGAACATACCTTTGAGGTTGGTGACTTAGTCTATGTAAGGCTCCAACCATACAAGCATGCTTCTATAAAAAGAAGCGGAGCAGAGAAGTTACAACCACGTTTCTTTGGACCCTACAGGATCAACAGGAAGGTAGGGGTCGTAGCTTATGAGCTAGAGCTTCCACAGGGCAGCAAGATACACAATGTCTTCCATGTCCTACCTGAAGAAGGCCATCGGCCAACACATCACACCCCTTGAGGTGCTGCCTCCCTAGGACGAAGAGGGGCAATTGGTCTTGATTCTAGAGGAGATACTAGAGGTTCGAGAGAAGAGGCTCAGGAAGAGAAGCATCAAAGAGTATCTGATTAGGTGGAAGGATTTACCCATTGAGGATGCCATGTGGGAGAATGAACAAGTGGTACATGAGACAGGTTTGGAATTGCTTGAGGACAAGCAATTTCTAGCAGGGGAGACTGTAATGTCCCCCCCCCTCTTGATGAAGAGGTTTGGGAAGACTGAGTGGTCTAGGCATCCCCACTAGACCATAGTCTCACACAAAGGAGAAAATTCAACCAAACTAATGTTATATTTTTAAGTTGACTTAATGAAAAGGTAAAAAGGGTTAAAGAGGTAACTCAATGAAGGAATAGAGCGTTGGAGGTTGAGTTAGGAGTTGACCCTAGGGGTTAACTTAACTCAATAGGGAAACATAAAAAAGTATAAAGAGAGGGCTAGGGCGCACCTCTCATTTCATCTTGGATATTTGGTATTTTCTTGTCGATGCTCTTGGGCATACAGTTTTGAGGGTTTTGATATTATAAACCCTAGAGAACAACTCAGTGGTGAAAGATTCCACTCACCTTGTTCCAAACTTGGTCTCGGGGATGAAATACTCCACCCACACCATTCTAAATCCATCATCTATTTGGGAGGACTAGCAGGGCCGTACTAGTTAGGGTTTTCCAGCAGGGGCGCACCATTTGTTGAAGAACATTTCGATCCAGCCTATTGAGGAAGCTTTGGGAGATTTCATCATTAGGGTTTTGCTCGCAGACCCTTGCTCATCAGTTTGGATGCTTTCTTGAGGAGTTACCACGTCCATATCATCATTTGTAGATTGGGACGGTTTTGGAGGAGAGAGGACGTTTTGGTGATTCAGTGATTTTCAGATCTAGGAGGCTATACCTCAGATATGACCTTGAAACTTCTCTCAGGGGTTTGTGACTACCCGATCTATCATCCTAGAGAGTTTCAGACGATTCAGAGGCCTTATTCAGCCAAGCCGAATTATTGGCCATATTCAGGGTTTCAGGAGGGCCATACCAGTTTGGGGGTTTCAGCAGTTGGAGGAAGCATCAGTATTTGGGCTCCATACTTCGGGAGGAGGTTACTCTTGCCCCGATCTATCATTTGGTGGAGTTTGGCAGCATTTGGGAGTCTTCTTCTCCAGGAGGGCCGAACCCTTGGTCTTCACAGTCTTCAGCAGGGTCGTACCAACATCATAAGGGTTAGGCTAAACCCTAGTTTTGTGTTGGAGCGTTCATCTTGTATTGCAATCTTTGGGAGGTTTACTTTGTATTTCTGGGAGCATTTTGTATGCAACTCTTATTCTTGTCTTGGAGCCATTTGAAGCTATTCCAGGTATGCTTCTCTATTGTATCAGGTGCTTGCTTTCTTATGATAAAGTTCAGATCTTGTTTGTGGTTCCACATCTTGTGTATTGTTGAGATCTTTATGTGTTGAAATGCTCCTTGAATAAACTGTGGCTGAATAACTGTAATAGACCCTAAGGCCGAAATGTTAGTGTCCAACCTGCATACACAACAGTAAACAATTAGATCAGGGGTAAGTTAGTGTTCCTAAGCAAAAAATTGGCTTGGGAACATTACATTTTCACTTGTGATAGGTGGATGATCTTCTTCATATTGCAGATTTTGCATGATGGATATGGATTTGGTCTCTTGCTTGTCCTCTAACATCGTGTCTAGTGTTGGATGGTATGCAACAATGGAGCTTCAAGACATATGACATATGACATGTCTTTATTCAATAGATTTCAAGAACAAGAGGGAGGCATGAGTGTGGAGCTTGGTGATGATGCTACTTCTCCTGATTCCTGTGAGAAGAGTTGTCTCCATTTCCTTCCAAACACCTTCAGGTGATGTTCTTGAGTTGTATAATTATTTGTTTGTTCCTAGGTTGAAGAAGAATCTTCTTTCAATGTCTTGTATGACATATGTACAATGCATAGTTGCTTTTCGGGGACAATAGTGTGCCATCCGTGATTATAGTCTAGCTAGTTCAATAACTTTGGCTAGACTGGTGAGATAGGGTGGCCTTTTTAGGTTACTTTCTGATCTAGTGGCACTTGTACATTCAAGTGGGAGGATGGAAGAGCCTTCTAGCTTTGAGGAGGCATTTGTATGATTGGATGTCATGGAGTTAGGTTCAAGACCTATTGTGGTTTTAGTGATTGATTCGAGACTTATAGCTGATGGGACTGTTGTAGAGTATAGGGATAGGGTTATTAGATTTTTTCAGATAGGAGGAGTTGACCATGATGTTACTCTTGCTTCGAGATTCTCTTGGGATGAGGGAGTTGACCTAGTTCAAGTTCTTTTAGTTTCTGGAGGATTTGAGTTGTAGGAAAGGGATTCTCATGTTCAAAAGTTGTTGATATCCCTGCATTTGTTGTTACCTTTATCACGAGCTTGGTATTTGAGGATCGATGAGTTGACTTGTGTAGATTTCTATCTTTGTGACTTTGATAGATGTGATCCACTTGCCTTGGCCTTGTATGGAGATGTGATTATGTTTGCAAGATGTCCTGGACAACTCATGATGCAATGTCTATTGATTTTGGCCCATGATGTTGACTTGAGGAATGATGGAATTTGGGGGGTTGCTTTGGTCTAGAGTTATATTGCTTCAGATTTAAAGGTGGTTAGTGTTCTTTGGAGGTTCAAGATGGTGTGATAGCATCTTGTGTTGATGGATATAGCGATACTTCTATAGCTTACAGGATCAATATTCCAAGTTCCAACACAGTGGGAGACTCTAGTGATTAGTGATGTGATATTTGATGTGGACGTGGGTCTTTTAGTTGACAAGATTCTCCTTCAGTGATTGAGGAGAGAGAGAAGGTTGTTCTTTGTAATGCCCCTTTCCAAATAATAAGCTCCAAGAGATCGAGGTAATAGCCTAAGTGATTCCGGTAGGCTATAGTCAGTGGAGAAAAAGGGAATTAATTAATTATTTAATGTCGTTGCAGTGGAAAAGTAACTTTTTTAAAGTGACTTTGAGTAATTAATTAAAAGGTTGTTTTAAGTGACTTGAACCTATAAAGTCACTTTAATTTATTAAATGGGTAAAAGGGTCGAAAAAGGGTCAACGAGAGAATAAAAGAGGAATGAAGGCACCCTCTTTCATCATCCATATGTTGTTTTCTAAAAACGAAATTGAGAGAGCTCTTGTCGCTTTGGTTCTTGGGACGAAAAACCCTAGAGGAGTTTGGGATTGGATTTGGTGATGAAACTATCCACCCTAGCCGATCGTGGAGGAGAGATCATACTCAGATTTGCTCATTGTGCTTCATGGTGACAGATTTATCATCTTTGTGGCGAAGTTTTCTTATGTGTGGTTGAGTTTCTCATTTGTGGCGACTGAGTTTCATTTGTGTGGCTGAGTTTTGGCTTCATCTCATTGAGGGCCAATTTTCTCATCGTGGGGGTGAGTTGTTGGATGAGGAGGTGATTTCCTTACTGCTGTTGAATTATATAGCTTTGGAAGCTATTTTCTCTATTGTAACTAACCATGTAAATAAAGTTTTGATATAGTGTTA
>CBVK0100286080.1:0-23473 GCA_900067695.1 Picea abies | reverse complement strand
GGTTTGTCCTGATGGAAAAAATATTGAGCATGAAGCAACTCATGGCACTGTAACTTGGAGGTGAAACTAGCACAAATAAGGGGTTTGGTCTAGAAGTTTTAATTATATATATGATGCATCATTGTTTATAAGGGTGTATTTTTCTTTTATAACCTCCAAAGTAATGTTTCATAAATCACAAAGTTATATAATTTCTTAATTAGCTATTGAAGGTTAGACAATATTTATTGATTAGCTGATTTTCAATTATATATGTTGGCCATATGTTGAAATTGCAAAGCTTATTCTATTATATGGTCTAGTTATAGAATTTTCCTAGTTTCTCCTTTCTTCTTTTAAAACCCTATTTTTTATTTATTTTTATATTTTAATAGCGGCCCCGTCCAATGTGCTCAAAGGCTATCAAGTTGTAGCACGTCGATTTCTATTTTCTACACTGAAGTTGAGCTATAAGTGGCATTTGGATTTTGTAAACGATTTTGTGATTTAATTTTGTGTTGATAAAAATCAATGATTGTTACAATGGTTTATTCTCAAGATTGTTTTGATTCGCCTCAGGGTAAATATATACTTCAGAGTTGGTAGCTATCACAAATTTTGTGTTTGTAGCTAGATTATGGTTATGGCCCTTATTTTTTATTTATCTTTTAAATCCTCTTATGTTTTTCATTGGCGGTCCCATCCAAGAGTTTAAATGTTGACTCACATAAAAGTGGATTTGGGATCAAAAGGCTATCAAGTTGTAGTACGTCTATTTCTATTTTATACTAAACATTGTTTTGATTCTCCTTGGGCTAAATATGTAATTCCGACAAAATCTAAACTGGCCTCCATTGCAATTTTTTGTACAATTTCTGGGATGCGATATTGTTCCCCATACCCATAAGGATCGATATGCATTTGTTTAAATACTTATAAGTTGTTTAATTAGCTATTGAAGGTTAGACAATATTTAGCTATTGAAGTTGTTTAGTGATAATTGAAGTAATTTGGTCATTGTTGTATGCAGGATTTGAAGCACTTTAAGCTTGAGAGTCCATGGCTGAGACCTACACAAGATAAGTGAATTATGCCAAAAATGTCCTCTTCTAATTTCTCAGGCGTAAAATCAGAGTGTCCATGGTTGAGACCTATACAAGACAAGGGAATTCTCCAACCAAAACCAACTGATTTTTCGCCTGAGAAATTAGAAGAGGATCTTTATGAAGAATGTTTCTTGGTATAACAGATTGTTCTTGGCAAAAGATGAATGGTAAGGCATTGACAAGAAGGGTAAGGCATTGATGAGACTTTGTAGAGTTTAGAGTGATAAAATCTAGTTTTATTTTTATTAGATTTGTAAGGCATTGACAAGAAGGGTTTTTGCTCTAAAAGCTACACTGTGAAAAAAAGAAGCAGTTCCAATAGATTTCTATGATTTGAGAGTTGAATTTTTATAGGATTTGCATTGGAATGTTGAGAAAATGAGTCTGGTCAATAAAAACTTCATTGATGATTACTTGTTCCTAGACATGAAGTCTATCTTGATTACATTCCATTTGAGTCTAGTGACATTGCCATAGTTTGGAAACCTATGTTTGAACCTCTTTGTGAATATAATTTTGTGGTGTTGCATGACTTGTTGGTCTTTGGAATTACATATGGATTGAATGGGAATACCCTATACATGTGTAGGATGTACACATTTTAACAAGGTTTTCTATGGAGGGGGAATATGTCTCAATTGCATTTCAAGTTATGAGGAAGCATGGTCGCAATAAGGATGAACCTAGCCTATATCACAAGTATGGTACATATAGGGGAGGTTGTGGTTCCATCATCTCATTGATTATTAACCTCGAGGGCCATTTTGCTTGCTAGTTGATTGCAATCCATCTCATGTGTAAATAGTACACCAAGGAATAATTCAACCTAGATGCCCAATTTGTCACTAAATTATGTGTGCAGGGAACTAAATTGAAATGGTTTAAGTTATTAATAGGTGAAGTCTTTCAGGAATGTGCTAATCCCCACACATAATCCACCTAATTCATCTTTGGCTATCCATTGGTTGCTTTTGGGATGTGGAAATGGAATCCCCTGTAGGGAAGATAACTTCATCCCATGCCCAATCAACAAATTCTTTCATTGCAATTTGATTCTTGGAAGAGTTGGAAGGACACTAAGAATTTTGCATTCAATGAGGCCACTTTCAACAAATGGTATGACAAGATGATTAGAGTTACTAAACCCATTTTGTGAATCCCATAGGTGCTACAAGTGAATAAATTTTGGTTTGGTATGAACATGGACAATACATTTATGTGGCCATGAGGGACTAATGTTGATAAATTCCATGCCATTTCTTTGCCCTATTACTTGATAGAATCATCTTTTGATAAATTCCATGTCATTTCTTTGCCCCATTTCCAATTGCAACAACCAATCCATCTCTGCCTTTGTTGAAGCTTGAGCCAACCGATGATTTTCTCCGGGATCTTGTAGAATTTGGAAACTAGGATGGGCTAGTCAGTGTTGAAGAAACCTTCTGTGCCTTTTATGAACTTGAGAAAAATAATGCCTCGCATCTTTTCAACAATTTTTTTTTTTAAATATTCAGGTCCGTCGGTCTTCCGACTACTACAGGTCGGACTTCTGACGGGAAATGCTCCCAACAAAGCATCAGAACTACAACACGCTCGTCGGTCGTGTCGGTGGGATAGCGTCAGAATATTCGTCGGTAGACCGATGAACGTCGTCGGTAGTTTTCCGGTTGTCCTTTGAAATTAAATTTTTAAAGGTCGTCGGTCGTCCAATGTTAGGGGAGTCGAAATACCGACGATCATCCAACGTCAGAAAAACCACAGGATATTTTCCAATGCCTGTTGAGCCCTCATAAGTGGCGATTGAGCGACACCAAACGTTGGGGGTACGACAATAGGGCGTTGGAAATTCTGTCCATTTATAGTAGTGAGTTGATATGGAAACACATATATAGCTTGACATTAGGGTTAGTGGGTACAATATGTGTCATTATAAGTGTCAAACATAATGAAGTATGGGTAGAAAATTTCCTTTTTACATGACATAATCGATGATAATTAGGGTGAAAACATGAATATGGTAACATTTTATTTTTTTTAATGAAGAACATTGCGAAATTTTATGTTTCTTCAAGGTCAACCTCTCTAGATTCATATTTTTTTTTCATATTTTTCACTTTGAAATAAAAACTAGATTTGTAGAAAATTGTCTACCTATATATTCATATTTTTAAAAATATATTTATGGACATATAGTGGGATAAATCTAATTTTTATTATTTACATATACTTTACAATTTTAAGTAAAGATATTTAGAGACCTACATTTGTTTTTTAAAGATGTCTATTCATTTTAGGCAAAAAATACACTGAAAATCTATACATATTTTGTGATTTTTTAAATTTATGTATTATTTTTTATTATTTATTAAAAAAGATAAAACAAAAAATGATGTACACATTTTCTATGGAAATTTATTATGTTTTTTTTTTTTTTTTAAAGTTATATTGTAATTTTTGAAGTGATAAAATTTAAAACAAAATTATTAAAAAAAATAACTTTTAACAAAATTAACAAATTTTATATCATTAAAAATTATATTTGAATATGAATTTATTGGTAATATGTTTCTATAACTTTGATTTCTAGAAGGTTGAATGCACTTAATCAATTTTTAAATAATTGATTGGAGAAGTTGATTATAAATATTTGCCATAAATAATAATAATCTAATTTTAAGGGCACGATCAAGCCTAACATCAAATTGGTGTATGTGACTCCTTTGTTTGTGGGACAAGGGACCCTCTTCACGTAGGAATTTGATTGTGTATGAGACCCCCTTGTTTGTGGGACAATGAACCCTCTTTGCATAGCTATTTGACTACTAATGTCTACAATGATGTGCATACCCTACCCTCCTCTATATTTGAACCTATGATCTCCTAGGAGGAAACACATGTTCTTAACTATTAAGCCCATTAAAAAATAGATTTTGATTAAAATGCTTCATTAATTTTAAAATTTTATAAAAATCAAATTATTAAACTCTTCCACAATTCATGCAAAAAGTCATCAACATCTTGTAAAAAGTTGATCTTTGCTCATCACCTTCTCTAAAGTTTTTATACTGATTAATGGTTCACCTTCCACAAAAGAAGAACATGTCGATGCCGAGGCAAGTAACGCGTGTTACACTATTCTTTTTGTGGTAGAGATGAGACATGTCCCCATGGGAAATTCTACGCCATCCTTTAACCTCTTAACATTTTGTTAATTCAAAGACGACATTATGAAAACCCAGCGTGAAACCATGAATCTACAAAACCACAAAAGAATAACTTGTGGAATCATGAAGAGGCACTCTGAACAACAAATAAACCAGAATTCATTCCTGGTTTCAACTACCTTTTCATGATTCCATGTTTTTAAGGAACCAATGATTCACCAACTGCTAGACATAATGTTCCCCTGCATCTATGCATGCGAAGTTGAAGGTTGCGAGGGGAAGATCCAAATATTTAGGTGAGACAAAGATGAAATGTATTGATTTCTATTACTGTTTTTGGAAAGAATGGATGGGATGATGGTGATATGATGACCAATTGATCACCTCCCATTATTTGACAATGAGATTAATTAAGGATATGTATAGGACAACCCATATAAATTGGGGGCTAATCCAATATCATTAAATGAACATTTCATTACAGTAAAGGGTAAGAGATTTCAATATAGAGAAAGGCCATAGAAATATATGAATATCCCTCTCTAAAATTTCTTATCCAAATAGTGTTGGGTTATTGACAATCGAGAGGTTTAGTTCAAGTCGTAGCTCAGTGTAAATACTATTAGTCCCTACCCTTCAAGTTCCAGGGACTATAGGAATCATGCAATTGTATTGTACATAAATCAAAACATATATTATCTTTTATCCAAAGTTTGTTTCACTCACAGACGTATAAAACTTTATCTCAACCAATTAAACATTTGGGAATCTTATTTTCCCTACCTCATATTGAAGTAACGTTTTTTATCCATTGGTTTGTTATGTTTAGACTTAGGAGTTACGAATAATTGGGAAATAATAGTAAATGCTAACTATATTAATGCTATCTTTCATTTAATATTAGTTCTTTAGAATTTTCTTTTGAAATGCATTTGAGCGTATAATGCTTTCTTATTAGTCCTTGCCTAAAGGTAGCAGGGACTATTGTAAACCATTTTTAATATTGTGCATGCAAAGCAAAGTTGTTAACCCAAAGTTTTACTCTTAAATTTTGTGGAACACTTTTTCTTCACCTATCAAATAGTCTCAACAATATTTTTTAACCACTCACAAATTTTGATGTTTTATTTGGTCTTATTTCAAGGGAAAGGTAAATTAAACTTTAAACACAGAGCTATAAACTTACGAAACAAAGTCTTTATCTACTATGTATTGCAACAATATGGATTAATGCTAGACTTTGAGTTAAGAATTCATCCTAAACATTAAATGTTTGATATTTCAAGATGTACATTAAAATTCACTTAAACTCCATCACTCAACGTGGCAATGCCTTCTCGATGTTTCTGCATGTGTTTTTTTGCCCTTTTCTTACATTGTCATTTCTGCATGTGCTTTGTTTCCCTTTTCTTCTCTTTGCAAGACGCTCCTCTTGCCACAACCTCTCTCCCTCTGCTAGAATTGTCATTAGCTACTCTTTTTGCACTTACTACCTACCTTCGTTGCACTTGTGCCCATATTAACATTGCACCATCATCCGTTCATAATGGCGATAGTGAACCCATCCCCTTTCTCTCTGGCATACCACCATGTTCGGCTAGCCAAGCTCGAATAAATGACTGCTTCAATCCCCTAATGATGTTATGTCAAAGGAATGAGACAACAAATATTTGGGAAATTAGCCTTTTGGCAAGCTCTATAAAGGGAATAAGATGATTGTTTCTAAGGAAGGTGAGCCATTAACTGTTAAACAAAGCAAACAAAAATTTGTCACACTTCACGCTTCTTCTTTTCTTGCACTAGTTTAGGAAACAAAAACATAGGTGAGTAAACTTGAATTTCTTTCGAATTTTTTAGACAACAACAATGCGCAGGTTGTAGAGAGATACTACATGTAATTTGCAGTCCTCTTTTTTCAGACTTGAACATGTTGTAGGGGAGGGGCATTCACCCGGTTCTTCATTCGGTCGGATTCTGTTCGCCCTAAACATCACCTCACAAAGAGGAAATGAAGTTGATTTATCACACATAAGATAAGCACTCTCTCTAGATTTGGGGATTTCTTTTGCTATATTTCTTCAGCTCTCCTATCGATGCAAAGAATCTCGTATTTATCCAGTTCTTTCTTTCTTTCTAAATGGAGCTCTTTATTTCTCCATCTTGAGCTCAGATATTGATCTAGCTGTCAATATAGGGATTTCTAGTATGGGATTTTATTTATTCAGGGAAGGGCTAGATTGATGTGGTGATTTCTTTCTTTGAGGGGACTTGGAGTGGAGCTTTATGGGTAAAGTCTAGTTCGACTCTTTTTTTCCTAGTCATTTAGACTCTTTCTATCTTACTGGATCAAAGGGGTCAATAATTGTTATCCTTCTCTATGGGGATTTCTTTGGCTTGAACTCTTTTCATTTGGGAATATCTTGCTTTCTTTATGAATTGATAATAGAGATACGGGAAGAGTCATATTTCTCTAGGAAAGAAGTCCAAGCCAAAGAGAGGATATTTTTCCATAGTGAACATAGCATATTGTGATAGGATTAAGACACCAATAACATGGGTACCTTGCATATGACCCTAGTTAGGCATTTTGGTAAAGGAAATATATCCACTAGTAAAAAGTCCTAATTTTGTTGATTTAATAGCGCAATAGATGGTGGTGATAAGAAAATCAATGCAATTGTCTAATAAGGAAAGGAAAAAAAGTTAAGAACAACCAACCAAGTTAGTATGTACTGTGCAAGTGAGTCCTGTAAATCTGAAATAGCCTCCTCCACTTCTTCTTTGGTCGGTGTCGCCCCAAAGACCACATGGTCCTGAAATTGATGGTGCCCTAAGTTAGCATTGTTGGCTTCTTCCTCTAAGAATTTCCACTCATTGAGAAACTCCCAGTTGCAGTTCGACGTTGTCTGGGACTAGTTTATACCAACAAAACCACACTTCCTCCTCCTTCCTGTTATCAGGTGCACGCGTACCGTGTCACTATTGTTTTCTCCATTGAAAATTTACGTGAAGTTTTACAGGCCCAACATGCCACCTCCTCCTCCTGTTGCTATTTCATTGGCGTTGTTATTCCCCCCAAAATTGTCAATTTGAGTGGCTCTTTATCTGGCTTGAAATTGTAATTTCAAGATCTTTTTTCACAGAGACCTGCACAGGTTTTGTAACATCAATGGCGGTCATTGCAAATGGTACATTGCTTCCCTGAGGGAACATATGGGTTCAAGTTTCCATGCCACAACCCTTCAATCCTTTAGTGATGAAAGTAGAAGTTGCATGACACGTGGAGCAGTCAGTGACAACAAATGACAATGATAGTGACACGTTGCATCCTCTATTGCTAGGTTGGAATTTACATACATACCATGCATTGAACAAATCGAAATAATAATGATACTTTGCATCTTCTATTACTATGCTTAAATTTACTTATATTTACTTATTTTTATTTGAGCCACTAAAAATATTGCATAAAATGAAAGAATTATAAAAAAATTAAAATAATATAACTGTAAAAAATACATGATTAAAAAATAATATGAGGTGTAAATATTAATAAAGTTTGACCTTTTCAATTACAATTATATAATCTATGAAACATATATCTTAACATCACAAAGTTCAAATAACAAATTATATTCTTTATTGTGCTCTAACTATTGGCATTAATAAAGTAGATTTTCACTTCGTATTGTCAATACTTGGTGCTACTACCTCGAAACATGCTAAGCTTACTTTAAAGGCTGATCCAAAACCTCTTTCCAAGGAGAATACAAATTTAAAACCTAGTCGTTAAGCATATTGTTTGAACCCATTTACTTTCAATCAACAAAAATAGCAAATGACATAATGTAAAAAACGAAGTTAGAAAATCTATGAACTCCACACTCCAGTGAGAAATAAAACTTGGCTCAATATTCAACGATAGTAATCAAATCCATGAAGGAAAGGACTTGTTGCCCTGCAAGTCCACTTGTTTCATTGGAAACGTGGTTGTAGGTGGCAATGTGTTTAAATCATTTAGAGTTCATGTCCAACAAAGTAAACACATAACAAATACCAACATAATTTCTACTAGATAGTTTAGAATTTAAAGAAATCTATGGAATATGAAACCTATTAATTCAATCTCTCTACAACCAAGGTGAGTCGTTAATTGTTCAACAAAGTAAACACAGAGTTGACACACTTCTTCTTGCATTGCACTAGAAGGACAACGTGCTTCTTCTTTCACTTGAAAGACAAAAAATAAACAATTGAGTAAACCTGAAATTCTTTGTAATTCTTTTAGAAACAACGTTTTGTAGGTTGTAGAGAGACACTTTACCTTAACACTACAAAAGAATTGCTAAATGTGATTACAACGTGAATTATTTTTGACATATGTATGTGGATTCCCTTCCATTAACCATACTGACTATTCTGATATTTGGTATTCACGTGATTTTGCATTTAGACGAATGGCTAATGTGGGATAATCTGCTAATAGAACATTTATCATGGTGAAGGTCCATAAGATGCAAATATGCAATCAATTCATTATGACACAATAACATGTCGATGTCGACGCAAGTAACATGTATTATAATCTTCTTTGCTTCATGGAAATGAGACATGTACCTATGGGAAACTCTAAGCAATCCTTTTAACAACTTGACATTTTTTAAATTATTTTTGGTTCGAGTATGGGATTATGAAAACGTAGCTTGAAACCATGAATGAACTAGAAAACCAAAAAATAAAACTTACAAAATCATGAAAAACAATGGTTGGAATCTTGGAGAGGCACTCTTAACCATAATTCATTCCTGGTTTCAACTACTATTTCATGATTCCATGTTTTTGAGGAACCAATGACTCACCAATCATCATAATTAATGTTCTCCTGCATCTACGTGTGCGAAGTTGAAGTCTATGAGGGGCAGATCAAAGGATATCAAAGGATTTTAGTGAGACGAAGATGAAATGTATTGATTTCTATTACCTTTTTTGTCTAGAACCGATGGGATTATGGTGAGATGGTGACCAATTGATTGCCTCCCATTGTTTGACAGCTGAGTATATGACTTGGACAACCCATATAAATTGGGGGCTCATCCAACATCATTAACCCAAAGTCTCATTCCCTTAAAGGGCTAGAGATTTCAATATAGTGAAAATCCATAGCAATATATAAATATACTTTTATTATTCAGGCATGGAATTGGTTATCCAAATGGTGTTGGGTTATAGACAATCTAGAGGTTCAATTAGGTTATAGATGCAGTGTAAGTATTATTTAAAATAGTTTTGAAAATTTTAGATCTTTGCAATTTAAGGAAGCAAAAATTCAAAGCTTTTGGGTTCATTTAAAAATTATCAAAACTTTAAAACATCAATGATTTATGCCCAAAAAATGTTGACGCATAACATTATGTCAAATACCCCACTTTTTACCAGAGTGACCGTTGAAGTTGGCCTGAAAAAGAACCATTTAGAATAATCCTTATCCTACGTTGTTCTGCAGCTACTGATTTTTTTCGTCCAAGATAAAAGACATGATATTAAATGACATGCCTCGCCTCTCACAGCCTCTCACAACTGCAGCAGATGGTTAGTTTTCTATAATATGGCATAATGTATTGTCCATATGAAAGTATAATGAGTGGAATCCATGTAGGCAATGAGATGCATGTGCATTGGTATTCTTTTTAAGGTGCATTGTGAGAGAAATTCATTACCTCTCGTGTCAGTGACCGTAATACACCCATATGAATCCAGCTATTGTAGAGACTTCAATTCCAAAACCAAGACCCCCACATTCCTTAGTGTTGGGTAGTAGAAGCATAAATAGATTAATATTTTAATTGCAAAAATAAAACAAGTAGAATTGGACAATGAACACAATATTTATGTGGTAAAAGCCTTCAAAAGGGAAACATCCACTGGGAAATGATAATCAATATTCTTATTGATCAAGGGATAATTACAACAGCCAAACACCGACTTACAACCTTCCTTACACTCATCCCACACTCTGCTTTGCCTCTATGTGCATGCATAGATATACAACATATATCAAACAGTTAGATAAACTGATCACAAATTGATCAAACAGTTACGCATGTCCATATTCTATTTTTTAGGTGATTTGGTTTAGCTAACTGCAGAGTAGTAAGAGCCAAGAAATCCTCCCATATCCCAAAAATCGTGGGAAATTAGTTGGCACATTTCAACAATCTCCACCTTGACAACAATTTACCTTATACATCATGCCCAAATTTATTCATCGCCTTTCCTGCAAGCCAAGAGAAGCCAAACACCACCGTAGTTTCTCTAACAATACTGGTTTCATGAACTTGTCTGCACAATTTGCTAGAGTATGGACCACTCCACCTATCAATAACCTGTCTTACAAAATTATGCCTTGTCCCATTTTGATACATTGGACTGTTAGTCAAATGCACAACACTATGAATACCATTGAACACCTTATCTTGTACTTGTCCAAACTTACCCAATAGATCCTTTCATTCATGCGAGGCATAACCTAAGGTAGATCTCCTTTTATCCAAGTCTCCTGCAAGTTCTAAATCAACATAACCACGGACTAAATCATTTCAACCACTATAGGTGATACTCGTCATGCTTCTAAGATACCGAAACACTCATTCCCAATGCTATTTACCTGGATTTTCCATGTGTCTGCAGTAATACCCCTAGGCTGAACCCCAAATTGTACATACAAATGTAACTGTACTTCACATATAAGTTGGTGATTTGAAGGAACCAATTTGTTGTTTTGGTTCTGCATGCATTAAGTTAGTGCACGAGAATCTCACACCAAAGGAGTGTGTGTAGTTTGTAAAATGATACAACACACATTTTAATGTTTTGGCACACACCTATGTAAGCGTGCAGGAATGGCACACTAAAAGGGAAACATCTTGAAGAATGCAACGTGCACTACTATAAGCATGTGAGGATGGCACACTAAAGGAAGAGCTTTCCAAGATGGTGCACATTCCAGAATTCTTCCCACACTGGCTTGGTGTGCGACTTTGGAGGCCAAAGAGCATTTTTGCATATATGTTATGTTGTAACGCATACCTATGTGAGGGTGTGAGTGTGGTGCAGTGAAAGAAGAGTGTGTGCAGCCCCGAAGTTTCACGCACACTAGTTTAGTGCACGATCTTTATGTTTTGAGGTTGGTGAGCATGGATGAAAAAAATCAATAGTTTTGTACTGAGAATGTAAATGTAATCACATGCAAATATAATGAAAATACATCCCTACGGTAGACTGACCACGTAAAATAGTATGGGGGGATATAACTCCACTAGATGAGGTTAAGGGGGATAACTTAAGAGGGCTTAAGGAATATTATATTAATATTTCTTAAATTATAAAGTAAGGATATTATTTTATCCTAAGTCCAAGGGAGAGGGACGTGTGGACTCAAGTCAGTTCTCAACATGACAAGTGCCAATTTCGGTACATGCATCCAAATAGTTTGGACTTAGTACATTTTTGGCTATGATTGGATCATTAATGCAAGGACTCAGATATGATCATGAATTGACTATTTTGTCATCGAACCCTACTGCTATTGTGACCAGTATTATGTTGTTTTTGTCATTGAACCCAATTGTTACTGTGACCAATATTATGTTGTTATTGTCACAGATAGATGTACGTTGATTATCTTGGAGAGATAGATTGAAGAGGTGGGTTTTCAGGCCCATGGGACATTACATTCTCTCTAGGTGAGATAATTGAAGAGGCGAGTTTTCAGTCCCGTGGGATATTGTGTTCTCTCAAGGTGAGAGAATCGCTGGATATTATTTCTTGAGTTGCCAAACTATAGTGACAAGGCTCTGATACTTCCTGTCTGGCATGTTGTTGAATCCCTGGAAGGGAAGTGGGGAAGTCGAAGGACTGTTGAGCAAAGAAGGGGCACACTTCTTGGGGTGGGACAAGTATGTGGGGAATGAGGGATTGTAGGCTGTTATTATGAATTGGTACCTGTGATGAAATTCCTATGATTGGATCACCTGTGACGAAATTTCCTGTGCTTGAGTCACCTATGACTGAGTTACTCGTGACTGAGTATATTGTTGACAGAGATAAATTAGCTTGTTTAGGAACCCTTACCTAAGTGGATTTTAGCCCCAGCTCAGGGTTGACCCACTGTTGAGAGTGATGAGCAATGCGGTCTAAGGTTGGGAGGAAGGTGGAAGGTCTTCCTGTAGTTGGTATACCTTTAATCAAAGATCAATGTTATTTGTTTATTTAACCATGTATCATGGTAATAATTATGCATCTGTTTTTATGGTTTTATTTTGTTATACTGCATTTATATTTTTTTTATGAATATGCATGTAACTGTGCATTGCAAAATGAATTTTTATGTTTTAATTATTATCAGATTAATTTTGGTTGAATTGTTGGTAATGGAAACATTACGACTTGGTATCAGAGCTTATGCCCAATTTTCAATATGGGTATGTTTTAAATATGGTATCAGAGATGATGACAGTTGAATAGAAGAGTTTTGGAGTGATGTGCCCAGCTAAGAATATTGTTGGGTATGTTACAAGATGGTATTAGAGCAAGAATGTTGTTAAGTGGCATAGCCCAACTATTGGTTGGAGATGTTAAAAATTGGTATCAGAGCCCAATTTTTCAACACTAAGCTTGTATGGGTTTAGTTAGCACAAATTCGAAGTAGATTCTTGCAGAGAATTGAATTTGAGAGGCTAAATTTCAAGTTACATCATGTCCATGACATAAATTGAAGAAATTGAGTGGAATTGGATAAAAGGCCCCAATTTATGTTGTCAAATTCATGGAGAATTTGGTTAAGTGATAAAATATTCTTAATTTTAATCCCTTTTTAATAAAATTCAAATGGGAATTGGTCAAATTTGAAGTTATAGGAAAGCCGCGACAGATTGAGCAAAATTGTGTGAATAAAATCCTCAATTCGTGAGTGAATTGGAAAACTCGCAACCATAATATCAACCAACATCGCACACAATCAATTGTTGTTGTAGAAGGTTGAATTTGGGTGCATGGGAGTGAAATTGAACAAATTTCATTGTTACAAAACATCCATGGAGGAAATTGGGTGAATTTGGTCAAAAGCCCCAATTTTTGTGTTAAGATTTATCAAAAAATCAGTTAAGCGTAAAAAATAGTGTTGTGCAGGTGTGCGCACTAAACAGTTGACGTTGCATAGAAAATAATGGTACATAGGGTATGTACACTAAGTTTTAGCACTACACCGTGTATAAAAAGTGGTGTGCACGGTAAAGCGCACTGAAGTTTGGTATCGCAGGGTGGAGAGTTTGTGGAACATGATTAATAGTGTGATGCGAAAGGTGTGCACTTGGAGTATTGGCTGAGCGCATTCTATTTTGTTGGTGTGCATGCTACATTGTGCTTACAATGCATGCAGAATATCGATGCATGAAACCAAAATCCGTGCTCAGTAGATATTGGCATGAGACAGAATAATGGTGCGTAGGGATTATTGACGTGTAGTGTGAACACAACAAACCCTAGAGTGGTGTGGTGTAATGCTTGCCATGTGCGCAGAGTATTGGTGAGTGACACAAAGGTTGTGCTCAGAAGATATTGGTGCATGACAAAAAAGTATGCACATTGGATATAAGTGCGTAGTGCATACACTATGTTTAAGAGATGCATATGTAAAACTGACAAATGATCATTTTTAGTTATAATTGAGAAGTAGTGCGCACAAAACTAATTGGGTAGTTAATCTTCCCAAGAAATTAGAAGAGAGAATTCTGATGTCTTATGGAAACAAAATTGTACATAGTTTCATGAACTTGTTAAATTGTTTAGCCTAACAAATTTTGTTGGCTGCACATTTTGCAGAGTTAACAACATTTAGATTAGAATAGGATCAACACAAGTTTAAAATCATGGAAGATGTGCATGGAGTTTACAACCATGAAGAAGAGATCATAGGAATGTATGTCCATATGGGTAATGAAGGTACAAATTCAAATGGATATGGAGAAGGTAAGGAAGAAAGCATGAACTTGGTAGAGACTATACAAATTTTGAAAAATGATATCTTGAGATGTAAAGCTGATAATGAGAGGCTTATGAAAGCTAAGGAGCAGTAAGAAGATTTCAACATCAAGCTAGTGCAGAGCTTGGACAGAATTGAGAATAAGATGGATAAAGATATCGAGTCAAACAGATCAGGGAGCCATAAGTGTTATGATAAGAGGGGAAGAACAATGCGCAACAAAAGTGTTGGAAAGAATCACCATCACTCTCCAAGGCATTCAACTAGGAGAGAACACAACAGTGAAAATCTATCTCCTGTCAAGAAGAAAAAGAAGAGGTCTTTGGTGGATGAACTTCAGGGGGAAATGAACAAAATCAAGCCTCCTATTTTGATGGTGAACACAAGAAGGATGAGGATGCAGAGACATGGCTACTAAATATGAGAAAGTATTTTCAATTGCATAATTACTCTTCACATGCATAAGGTAGAATTGCTATTTATCAGCTCAATAGAACAACATCAATGTGGTGGGATCATTATGTGCAGGTACGACACATTGATGAGAAGAAGGTGACTTGGAGATAATTTAAAAGGTATTTTCAAAGGAAGTACTTGACCAAGAGATACTATGATAAGAAAATGAAGGAATTCTTTGAATTCAAGCTTGGGAGTATGACCATAGATGAGTATGAAAGGAGGTTTTTAGAGATATTGAAATATGTTTTCTTCATCAAGGATGAGCAAGTTAAGATTCAAAGATATTTGAGTGGGATGCCATCATTTATTAGTGACGGGATACAATATGATGATCCCAAAACATTGGAAGAAATTATAATAAGGGATAAGTGTCTTTATGATCAACATAAAGGGAAAACAACATACCAAAAAGCTTGGGAAGACAAGAAGAAAAGAAAGATAGAACAAAGGAAGAAGGGAAGTAAACCACCATTCTTAAAAAAATAACTATTAGGAAAAACCAATTACTAAAGAATCCAGAATGACAGAGTCATTGGGGAAAAGGCGAAGGAAACAACCTATTCAATGTTGGGGTTGTAAGGGAGTTCATATGTATAAATATTTCCCTCCCAAAAGTGAAAGAGTGAGGATGGTTCACAATGCGCAACAAGCTGAAACAATGGAGGACATGGGCAGAAGTGTACCTAAGATCTATGCAGCCTTGGACAATAAGCAAGCTGACTTTCATTCACATATGATTGAAGTGGAAGGTAATATCAATAACCAACCCATTGCCATTTTAATTGATTCAAGAGCTAGTCATAGTTATCTAGATCCTAAGATGGTGGAAATATTTGATTTGCTAAGAAGCAAGCTTGAAAAACCTTGGATGGTGCACCTAGCTATAGGAGCTAAGAGAAAAATTAATGAGATGGTTAAGGCATGTCCAATGAACATGAATGGACTGAACACCAATGAGGATTTAAACATCATACCTTTAGGTTCCTATGACTTCCTAATTGGTATGGATTGGTTGGACCAACACCATGTTTCCCTAAACTATTATAATAAGGCATTTACTTGCTTGGATGAGGAAGGCAACTTAAGGGTAGTACAAGGAATTCCTAGAGCAGTAACTGTCAGAGAAGTTTCAGCCTTGCAGTTGAAGAAAAGTTATAGGAAAGGGTGTCAAATATTTGTCGCACAGATGGAAGAGACACATGAGGATAAAGTGTCATATATTGAATATTATGCAGTTGTAAAGGAGTTTGAAGATGTATTTAAGGAAATACCAGGATTGCAACCTAGGAGAGATTATTGATTTCTATATCAATCTAATGCCTGGAGCAACTCCAATATCTAAGACTCCTTACAGGATGAGTACACTGGAACTGAAGGAATTGCAAATGCAACTTGAAGAACTTATGAAGAAGGAGTATATATGGCCAAGTGTGTCACCTTGGGGTTCCCCAGTATTATTTGTGAAGAAAAATGATGGAACTTTGAGACTTTGCATAGACTTCAAACAATTGAACAAGGTAATTGTGAAAAACAAGTATCCTTTGCCAAGGATAGATGATCTCTTTCATCAGATGAAAGATGCAAAAATATTCTCCAAGATTGATCACAGGTCAAGTTATCATCAGGTAAGAATTAAATAAGAAGACATAAGAAAGACTTCTTTCAGAACAAGGTATGGCCATTATGAGGTCATAGTGGTACCATTTGGCTTAACGAATGTATCGACTATCTTCATGTGTCTCATGAATGGTGTATTCAAGAATTACTTGGACAAGTTTGGCATTGTCTTCTTGGATGACATTTTGATATATTCTAAGTCTAAAGAAGAGCATGAGAAACACTTGAATATGGTGTTACAGGTATTGATAAAGCAGCAGTTGTATGCCAAATTGAGCAAATTCTCATTTTACCAAAAGCGAATTCATTACTTGGGCCATATCATTTCAGAGGAAGGAATAACCGTGGACCCAGAAAAGATAAAGTCCATTGAGGGATGGCCAACACCAAGGAATGTATGTGAGGTGAGATCATTTATGGGCCTTGCAGGTTACTGTAGGATATTTATCGAGGGGTTTTCAAAGATTGCACACACAATCACTTCCTTGCAAAAAAAGGGTGTGAAGTTTGAGTGGACACATGATTGTGAAAGAGGTTTCCAACACTTGAAGAATCTATTAACAAGTGCTCCAATACTGATAATTGCTAATCCAATTGAAGATTTCATTTTATGCATTGATGCATGTAAAGGAGGACTTGGAGGAGTCCTTAGTCAGAATGGGTATGTGGTGTCTTATGAGTCAAGGAAGTTGAAGGAGCATGAAAAGCACTATGAAACTCATGATTTGGAGTTGGTAGACATAGTACATGCCTTGAATATGTGGATGCACAACCTCATGGGGAAAAATATTTGAGTTGAGGACATACCATAGTAGTTTGAAATACTTGTTTGGACAACTAACTCTTAATGCTAGGAAAAGTAGGTGGTTAGATTTCCTCAGTGAATATGATTTTGATATAAATCATATCAAAGGTAAAGAGAACAGGGTGGTTGATACACTTAGCAGGAGGGTGCATGAAATGCATGCTACAAACATAAACATGTACAAATCATATTTGAAAGATAGAATTCTAGAAGCGGCAAAATCATATCAAAAATACATTGAGGTAAAGGAAAAACTTCAGCCAGGTAATTTACAACAGAAAGATGAAGACTATAAGATGGAAAAGGATGAAATCCTCATGTACAGGGGAAGAATTTATGTGCCAAATTCTTGGGAATTCAAAGATATGATATTGGGAGAAATTCATAATGTACCTTATGTTGGACACCCAGGTTACCAAAAAACTATTGCAATTGTCAAGAGTCAATATTTTCGGCTAGGCATGAAGAAATAAGTTGTTGAGTTTATTGCCAAGTGTTTTCCCTGTCAAAAGTTCAAGGATGAGCATAGACACCCATCTAGTTTGCTACAGCCATTTCCCATTCATGAGTGGAATTGGGAGGTTGTAACAATGGATTTTATCACTAAACTACTAAGAAATAACAAACAACATGATTCCATCATGGTGGTGGTGGAAAAGCTTACTAAAGAGACCCATTTTATTCCAGTAAAGCTCACTCACAAGGTAACTAACATAGTTGATGTTTATCTGAAAGAAATAAATTGATTAGATGGAATGCCCAAGAAAATTGTGTCTAACAAAGATCCAAAATTTACCTCAAATTTTTGGAAAGGATTGTTCAAAGGATTTGGAACAAATCTGCATTTTAGCACAACCAATCAGCCATAGTCAAATGGGAGGACAAAAAGGGTGAATAAGGTAATAGAAGATATGTTAAGGATGTATGTAATGGATAAACCATCCAAGTGGGAGGATTATCTACACTGGTAGAGTTTTCTTACAACAATGGGTACCAAGCATCCCTGAAGATGAGCCCATTCGAGGCACTTTATGGCAGAAAATGAAACACACCAATGAGTTGGGACAACCCAACCGACCACACAGTGGTTGGGCCAAAACTACTAAGGGAAATGAAAGAACAAATGACAACAATAAAGAAGAATTTAAAGGTTGTGCAGGATAGATAGAAAATCTATGATGATAAGGGAAGATCTCACAGAGAAATTAAAGTAGGTGATCATGTGTTTCTAAAAGTAAATACCAACAAAAGTTCCCTGAAGTTGGGAAATTTCTCAAAGTTGGTAGCATGTTTTGTTGGCCATTTGAAATCCTGGAAAGGATTGGGCCTATAGCTTACATGCTTGCCTTTCCTGCATCAATATACATTCCTAATGTATTCCATATATCATTTCTTAAAAAGTATGTACTTGATACTAATCATGTCATTGATTAGAATGTGATTCGGGTGGATCAAGAAGGTGGTTTTCAAGTGCATCTGATGTTAATATTGGATCAGAAGATCAAGCAGCTCCGGAATTGAGCCATAGGGATAGTAAAGTTCCAATGGAACTGGTACGGTCCCGAGGATGCAACTTGGGAGCATGATGATGCTATGCGGGAAGAATACCCGCATATTTTTGAAAACTTTTGAGTTTATGGTTGTACATATGTATATACTGCACTGAGTACAATGCATAAATAAGGCGGAGGGGAATGTAATACCCTTAGGATGAAACCCAAATTGTGCATATAAATGTAATTGTACTTGACATATAAATTGGTGAGATGAAGGAACAATTTTTTTGGTTTGGTTTTGTGCGCATTAAGTTAGTGCATGAGAATCTCACACCAAAGGAGTGTATGTAGTTTGTAAAATGATACAGCACACAGTTTAATGTTTTGGCATACGCCTGTGTAGACATGTAGGAATGTCACACTAAAAGGGAAACAACTTGAAGAATGCACCACGCACCGATATAAGTGCGTGAGGATGGTGCACTAAAGGAAGAGCTTTCCAGAATAGTGTACGTTCCAAGATTCGATGCACACCGGCTTGGTGTGCAACTTTGGAGGTCAGAGAACCTTTTTGCATATATGTTATGTTGTAACGCACAATTGTGTGAGTGTGTGAGGGTGTCACACTGAAAGAAGAGTGCGTGCAACCTAGAAGTTCTGCGTGCACTGGTTTAGTGCATGATCTTTATGTTTTGAGGCTGGTGATCCTGGATGCAAAAGATCAATACTTCTGTACTGAGAATGTAAATATAATCACATGCAAATATAATGAAAATGCATCCTTGCGGTAGACCGGCCACGTAAAATAGTATGGGGGAATATAAATCCACTAGCTGAGGTTAAGAGGGATAAGTTAAGAGGGCTTAAGGAATATTATATTAATTTTTCTTAAAGTATAAAGTAAGGATACAATTTTATCCTAGGTCTGAGGGAGAGGAACGTGTGGAATGAAGGCAGTTCTCAACATGAGAAGTGTAAAGTTGGGAACATGTATCCAAATAGTTTGGAATTAATACCTTTTTGGATATGATTGGATCATTCATGCAAGGACTCAACCGTGATCATGACCTGACTGTTCTGTCATTGAACCCTGCTGCTATTGTGACCAGTATTACGTTGTTACTGTCATTTAACCTGATTGTTACTGTGATGAGTATTATGTTGTTATTGTCACAAATACCTGCATGTTGCTTAGCTTGGAGAGATAGAATGAAGAGTTGGGTTGCCAGGACCATGATACATTGCATTCAATCTAGGTGAGATAATTGAAGAGGCGGTTTGTCATGCTCGTGGGATATTGTGTTCTCTTCAGGTGAGAGAATCACTGGGAATTATTTCCCGAGGTGCTAAACTGCAACGACAGGCCTCTGAGACTTCATGTCTGACCTTTTGTTGAAGCCCTGGAAGGGAAGTGGAGCAGGTGAAGGACTGTTGAGAAAAGAAGGGGCACACTTCTTGGGGTGGGACAAACATGTGGGGAATGAGGGACTATAGGTTGTTAGTATGAATTGGTATCTGTGACAAAATTCCTATGATTGGATAACTTGTGACGAAATTTCCTGTGCTTGAGTCACTTGTGACTGAGTTACCTATGAATGAGTATCCCATTGACTGAGATAACTTAGTTTGGATAGGAACCCTTACCCAAGTGGATTTTATCCCCATCTCAGAGGTGACCCACTGCTGAGAGTGATGAGCAGTGCGGTCTAAGGATGGGAGGAACGTGGAAGGTATGCCTTCAGTTGGTGTACCTTTAATCAAAGATAAGTGTTATTTGTGTGTTTAGCCATGTGTTGCAATAATAATTATGCATCTGTTTCAATGGTTTTATTCTGTTATGTTGCATGTATATTTATGTTATGAATATGTATGTAACTGTGCATTGCAGAATGTATTTTTATGTTTTAATTATTATCAAAGTAATTATGGTTGAATTGTTGGTAATGAAAACATTACGACTTGGTATTATAGCTTATGCCCATATTTCAATATGGGTATGTTTAAATATGGTATCGGGGCTGATGCCAATTGAAGAGAAGAGTTTTGGTGTGATGTGCCCAGTTAAGAATATGGATGGGTATGTTACAAGATGGTATAAGAGCAAGAAAGTTGTTAAGTGGCATAGCCTAGCAAGTGGTTGGGGATGTTACATCCACTGACAACACCATTTGTTGCATCTGAAATAATTAATCTTGACCATTTCATCGCATACATATATGGTATACGAGACAAAACCTTTTCTTCCTCATAACCAAGACATAAACTTGAAGAAATCTTACAATAGAAAGCTAAAATGATATTTACCAGTTTCACAATGTTCATACTAGAACTCATTAGTATCTTATCCATAGAATTTTGTTGTGATAACCACATCTTACCATTATTCTCGTCTCTATATAGTGCCCAAGATTTGTTTTGTTTCTCCTCGATCCTTCATCTGAAATGTCTTGTCCAACTAAGCCTTTAACCTGTTGATCTCAATCATGCTTTGGATCGCAACAAGCATATCATCAAAAAATAACATCAAGATAACAAGTGTACCATAAACACAATGGTTATAGTTATTTCTAGATAAATTTTGGCTCACTGTGAAAGAATCTAACATCTTGTACCATTTCCTAGGTACATTTAGGCCATACAATGATTCCCTGAGTTCACAAACAAATCCCTCTTTGTAATCATGAACTACTTCCAATTGTTCCATGTACATATCTATGCTAATGATGATTTTTTGGGTAGTAGGATCCCATAATCTATATCCCTTAACTTCATCACCATAACGAACAAAGATATTAAACTTGCAGAAATTTAAAGATTGTAAGTATGGAAATAACTTACAGTTTACCAGTACCTACATCCTCTTCTTGCTCATATGGCTCAATCGATGATGCCATAAACAAGTAGATGCAATTTATTTCATAGATACCATCGTTGCTTCACTTATTTCATTACTTCCTTCCAGCTTGTAAAGGTTCCCAATTTTAATAGCATTCATTACCACTAAATTGCCCTTCGACACTTTCAGTGCTCCACCTTCACTTGTTTATTTAAACCCAATAGAATCCAAAACTCCTAAAGAAATCAAATTCTTTTTAAGTTCGGGTACATGTCTAACATTTGTCAACATTCTTGCAATACCATCGAACACCTTAATCTTGATGCTCCCAATCTCAATAGTTTTACAAGAAATATCATTTCCCATAAAAACAACACCATCATCTATAGAATGGTAAGATGGAATCTAATTTCTATGTGGACATATGTGATGAGAAGCACCATAATCTAACAACCATTCCTCTTGATATTGTGAGATACTACAGATAGATAAAACTTCATCAACCATACTTGAACTTGAACTTGTTGCAGTTGAATTCACTTGCTTTGTGGAGTCCTCTTTGGATGCTTGTTGTCTTTTCCAACAATCCTTCTTGAGATGCCCAGATTTTCCATAGAACCAACATTTTCTCTTACCCTTTCTGCATTTTGACTTAGACTTGAATGCTTCACTCAAATCCTCTCCTCTTTTTTTAGATCAACCTCTAGTCACCATTGCTTTTGATGTGGAAGTTTCTAAACTAGATTTCCTTTTCATTTCTTTAGACAACAGAGCTCTCACAACAATATCATAATCAATGGCGTGTGTTGTGCTAAATCACATAGATGTGACTAAATGATCATAAGATTAAGGTAATGAACACAATAGCGTGACTTCCTTGTCCTCATCTTCATATTTTACATCCATACTATTTAATTGACAAATCAGGGTATTGAAAGCATTTAAATGATCAACAATTTTTGTACCTTCTTTCATCTGTAAGAAATACAACTGCCTCTTCAAATAGATTATATTTGTCAAGGACTTTGTCTTGTAAAGGCTTTCTAGTCTATTCCATAAACTTGTTGTTGTCTCCTCTCCAACAATGTTAAGCAAAACTTCATCTGTGAGACACATACGAATGATACTGAGAGCTCTTGCATCCAGATCTTCTCATTCCTTGTTTGTCATACGTGACGGTTTCCTTGTCTTTCCTTCCAATGCCTTTTGCAATCCTTGTTGCACAAACAGATCCCGCATCTTGAACTTCCATAGCTCAAAGTTATTATTTCCGTTGAATCTCTCCACCTCAAACTTTGAACTCTGCACTTTTTTCATTAACACAAACCACCCAAAAAAAACTCACAACTTATAATAAAATAAGGAGAAACATTCTTATATTTCAAAGTGAAAGCCTAAAAATATACACTTTGAGATTCAACCGAACAAAGTTTAAGCAAAAAAATATTTAATATATATCTTCCTTCAAACATGTTTACTAAAAACGTCCACCTCTTAGTTTTATTGGAGATCCCCATAATTTAACCCACCTTTACAAATAAATGATGGAATCTTAAACAAATAATTTAATTAGACATCCACTTATAATATAAGTCTCATGCATCAGCCTTTTCAAATAAATGGTAGAATATTAAACAAATAATTTAGTAAGACATCCACTCATAATATTATCCACCCATTTATCTTGTGCACAATGAAAAGGTCCGCGTTCATACCTCATACCTCGAGCTCTGTGAGATTCTCAATATAATGGAAAAAAGCTTTCATACCTTCATACCGCGTGTGCATACAACCTTCAATGACCTTTCACGAATATTGCACCCCTGACACCGTGTCTTCACGGAATGATCTCCAGAAAATTTGCAGATTTGATCGCCCCCTTTGAACGGGATTACCAACAATAAGCCATTCAATATTTCCCCTTCAACAAATCTGTCCACGAATCCGTCCTTCTCCGCTTCAGCGAAAACAC
>CBVK0100286079.1:0-23478 GCA_900067695.1 Picea abies | reverse complement strand
AAGAGATCCTAGAGATTGTAATATTTTAGGAGTATGATTTGGATCTGAAAACGATTGATAGTTCAGATGCATTCTTTAATTATGTAAGCTATGTGCAATAGAAGCATGTGTGAAAAGGTATAGACAAAGAGAGGTGCGAGTGTGTAAGAGGCGAAGTGTGGCAAAGGGCCAAAGGGGGGGAAATCGAATGTAAATCAAGTTGGGAAGGCCAAAGGTGGTGTATAAATGGTGTGCAGATTCATTAATAGAATCTATATGTTTATTGAAGCCTACGTGTTAATGTCCCCATGTTGATTGATTGGGGAATAGATCAGAATTTTATATTTGTTGCAGGTACTAGATCCAGTGTGGAAAATCTTCATATCGGAGGAGAAACTGATCGAATCGATCATCGTAGAGATCGATGTCTCCAAGGTGATAACAGGTCGGTTAAATTCCTTGGTGTAATTGATTGAGGACATGGAAGAAAAATGATCGACTTCAAGTATATGTGAAAAGACAAACTAGTGGTAGAAACCCTTTTGCAAAGGTTGATGAACAGTGACACTTAGATCGAAAGAAGAGTTAATCGTGAACATTGATACCTAGGTCAAGGATTTATTTGTGTGTTTTATGTTTGGACGAGCGAGATTAGATATGGAGTGGATCTCTTCTAGATCAATGACCTAAATCCATACTGAGTTTATCGGAACCACCGGGAAGAACATTCAAAGTAGTAAACCCAGACCTATTGGAGTACTTAACTCTGATCCATCGGAGTGCCTTTCCCCGACAGCCTTTGGAAGCACTCCGAATAGAAACGAATTTGAAGCCTGCAATTGGTTCCATCCTATGGTCCTATTGAAATTAAGCGCCTATATTTTAGCATTTTGTTGTAACACCTAGCTGTGCTTGGTCCCATGATTAAAGAGATAAATGTTGATTTTGAAGGAGTGTCAAATGAGGTTATGACACTTGGTTATAGTGCTCGATCGTGTGGAGAGGAAGGAGCTTAACAAGAGACCAGGAAAGCGCTTGGTTCTAAGTGTGGGTTCTAGCAGTGGATCGTGAAGAAGATTAATGCTTGGATTTGAGCATTGAATTAAGGCATCGACAGAGGACTGGCGTATAACAAATATTGCAGAACTCTGTTAATGATGGAAAGTGGGCTCGAATGGTGAAATTGAGAATGTTAAAATGTTGAGGTGCGAGCAGAGTAATTCATACTCTACGTACCTATGGAAAAATAGGTCGAGAGGTCAATAGATTCGATGTAACAAGATGAAAGATCAATTCCACTTCTGCATGATTGATCCAAGCAATACAATAACGATACAATGCTATGAAATAAATATCCCAAACATGATTTCTACTCTGCAATATACAAATTAAACCTAATCATAGTAAACCAAAAATAAAAAAAGTTGTATATCTCTCTAATCCTAGTAAACCAAAAATATCCCCTAATCTTAGTAAACCAAAAATAAAAAAAGTTGTCTATCTCTCTAATCCTTATACGTGATCCATCCATTCATTCATTATAATAACTATATTGCAAGAAAGGAATTAAAAATAAACTACATATTTAATATAATACGTTGGTGATAAGTTTTCATGTCAATGGTTAGATATATATGAATCACAACAAAACCATTGGATCGTGCAACAATGCTCTAGACAACAACATTGTGATCTTTAATAGTTAATTAATTAATTCTTACTTGTGCAATTTTTTTGTTCTCTATGTGGAGAGCCTAAAAAAGTAAAAAGAAATATAGAATAAACAACAGGATCACTAGAATACAAAATATGTGCCCTCTTTATTCTTGTGTACTCCCTCTATATTCCTATATGGAAGAATTGTTTAGTATGAATCTCTATATTCCTATATGGAAGAATTGTTTAGTATGAATCTCTATATTCCTATATGGAAGAATTGTTTAGTATGAATCTAGGCAAGGTGGTATATCACAACACTAGGTACTTAGTAATAGCTTGATTGGTGATTGTTTTTCTTCATAGTGATTTTATGACTCTTCACATTAGGTTATGTAAACTATACTCTTATCAAAGCATAAACTCAAAACAAGCCCGCATCTTAAACAAGTAAAAATGTGTTTCATAAACAAACAAAGAAAACTGAAACTAGACAAAAATTAGCTACCCCAGTTTTAGAGTATGATTTAATTGAAGATCTGAAATAAATTAAGGGAAAATATTTTTGTTTTTGAACTGCTGAAGTTTCCTCTTATTTTGCAAAAAATGCTTCAAAGCATCGCTGAAAATGGTAAAAAGAACGATCTTAGCAGCAAAAAATCAGCAGAAATTGACTCAAATACAACTAAAAATGTCCCAACTAAAAATACATCTGAACATCAAGAAAAAAGGGACTTAGCAGAAAAAACTGTAGCAAACCTAGATAAAACTATTTCAGGGACAACAATAAAAAAAATCAATAGAATTTTGTTGTCTCCATACGGAAAAATGTCCACCTTTTTTATTAACCTTTGAAATTTTTAATAGGAATGTACATAATTGTATGGTTGACTTTGGTGCATCATCAAATGTGATGCCTCTATCTATATGCCAGAAAATTAATGCAGAAGTAAAACCTTTTGATCTTAAAATCATTCAGCTAGATCGAACCAATGTTAAAGTAATCGGTGAGATTAAGAATGTGTTGATTAGATTATCATCCAATCCTAAAGTTCATCAGATAATTGACATTATCGTTGTTGATATTACTGAATTTTATGGTATGTTTTTAGCCAGAGATTGGTCAAAACAGTTGCACGACTATTTTTCTATAGACTGGTCTCACTTGTGGCTACCTAAAAATGGACATCCCAACAAAATCATAATAAACAGAGAACATTATCTTAAGCATACTGTGACATATTTGAAAGATCTAAATGAGCCTTTCGTTGCATCCGCAAATTCATTTGAAACACAGGGAATGAATATCATTTTTGGTAATTTCATGACTAAAATTTCCTCTATCACCGATTCAGAACAAAAGTATGACATTATAGCCTATACTTAGACACCAACTTTGTCGAATACGCCAAGTACTGCTAATGACACACAATTCTGGTCCCTATATTTTGACGGATCCAAATCTCGAGAAGGAGCAGGTGTTGGCTGTGTACTCATCGACCCTATAGGTAATAAAAAATTTATTGCTTGTCGGTTGGAGTTTGAATGTACCAACAACATAGTCAAGACGAAGCGCTTCTCTGAGGACTTAGGAAAGCACTGGACATGGATGTGCAAAATTTGATAGTGTTTGGTGATTCAGAAATCATGGTCAAACAGGTAATAAATGACATACATTGTTTGTCACCACATCTGAAGAGTTACCAAACCGAGGTATGGAGTTTAATGCATAAATTTCTATCATTCAATATAAATTCCATTCCTACGATGAGTAATTTAGAAGTTGATTTACTAGCCAATGTTGCTTCTAAATTGTTTCTCGTTGAAGGTCTTTCTCCTAATTTGTTTTCGATCGAATTGTTGTTCAGAGCATTGATTCTGGATAAGATCACAAATTGGAGAGTATTCGATGATGACCAACATATCATCAACTTTCTGAATATGGAAGACACCTTCCATGATGTAGTCATTGATGAAGGCACTCATGACGATAATCTCTTAAACTTCTCAGTAATATCTGATCCTCGATCTCTTGAATCAACATCCGATATGGTAAACTCTATCCCTAGATCTATTGTGAGACTAGAGAAATTTTATGACGTGCATGACAAGTTTAGAGGGGTAGTCAATTGAAAAACTATCAGATCCTCTTTGATCTATGAAACTATTAATTTAGAAAAAGAGATAATCCTCAAAATATTAATCTGGGAAAGGGATGTTTCGAGCAAGAAAGATCCTCTTTCATAAAATTATTTAAATAATTTAAAGATGTATTTGCTTGGAGGTACGATGACCTAAAAACCTTCGATCCAAACATCATGCAACATGTAATCCCTATGAAGTCCCAGACTCAACCTTTTCAACAAAAATTGAGGAAAATACATCCTAAATTGGAACCTACTATTAGAAAGGAACTAAACAAATTACTACCTGTAAAGATAATTTTCCTGGTTAGGCACACTCAATGGGTGTCTACTTTAGTCCCTGTAAGGAAAAAAAGTGGTGAAATTAGACTTTGTGTCGATTTTCGAAACCTAAACCAAGTGTCTGATAAAGACAACTACCATGTTCCTCCAATGGAACAAATTATACAACATGTCTCTGGTTCTGAAAGTTTATCGTTGCTATATGGTTTTTCGGGATACAACCAGGTCCTTATGTCTCCTTCGGACCAACTTAAAACCACCTGTTGTAACCCATGGGACACTTACGCCTACAGAAAAATGTCTTTTGGACTAATAAATGTCAGTGCCACTTTCCAGAGAGCAATGGATATTGCTTTCTGTGGCCTCATTAACCAGTCAATTGTGGTCTATCTAGATGATGTCACTGTCTTTTCTAAAAACAAGAAAGATCACTTGTCTCACCTTAGAGCTATCTTAGAACGATGTCGCAAGTTCGGCATATCTCTCAACCCTAAGAAATCGGTCTTTGCAGTAGACCAGGGAAAAATGCTTGGGTTCATAGTATCTAAGGATGGAATGATTATTGACCCCGAAAGAACCCAAGCCATTTCTAAACTTCCCCCTCCTTCTTCCAAAAAGGTCATGCAATCCTTTTTGGGTAAGATTAATTTTGTCAGAAGATTTGTCCCGAGCTTCTCAGAAATGGTTAGACCGCTACAAAATCTAATTAAAAAATATGTTTTTACCGATGGGGAGCTCAAGAAATTCAGGTTTTCGATTTAATTATAAAAGCAATAATGGAAGCCCCTTCCCTGATGAGTCCCGATTTTTCTCAGGATTTCACTCTTTACACTTTTTCATCTAACAGATCCTATGTTGTTGTTCTTACACAGAAAAACGCTAAAAGTAATGAGATACCCATTGCCTTCATGATTTCTTCTTTTAAAGAAGCATAACTTAATTACCCAGCAGTAGATCAGCAAGCATATGTTGTTTTTAAAGCAGTGAAACACTTCCGGTCTTACCTGTTAAAATCCAGAACCAAAGTTGTTGTTCCTTACCTCGTTGTAAGAAACTTGTTAGTACAAAAAGAGTTGGGTGAGAAAAGGGCAAATTGGATCACATCACTACAGGAATATGACCTTGAAATAACTCATGCACAAATTGTTAGAGGTCAAGGCCTATGTAAACTAGTGGTTGATTCAGTTGAAGAATTAGAAAGTCAAATAAACACATCAACTGCAAATCATCATAACAAAAAACAGATCAGTTGTGCACAAGTTACTCCCAATTCTTGGTATGAGAACATTAGATTTTATTTAACGCATGGATCTTCTCCCCGCAATCTTGATCCTAAAAACAGAAGAGAACTTAGGCATAAATATGCATCTTTCCAGTTAATCAATGATATATTATTTCGAAAGAACTTTGATGGTGTTTTTCTGCATTGTTTAGAAAAGGAGGAGTCTGAAAAAGTGTTTTCTGAACTTCATGCCAATGATGTCGATGGTCATTTTGGTGGGATCCACTAGCAAATGAGATAAGTCGAACAACCCGAGATGTATGAAGTTCCTTCCCCTTTCTCCGTCAAAAGTATATTCATTCGATCAATTGGAATGAAAACATATTCTTTTACTTGATCGACTTCAATTGGTTCAAATGATACCACTGAAATAGGTTCTTCTTCTTGTTTTGCTCTGTAATATGTCAGGTCTTTAACGGGTGGAATAATGGGATAGCCAATTATAGTACTCTCTAAAGCAGTATCTAAGGACCCTGTTGAGGCTCGACCCCACAAAGTGCTAATGGATGGATACTGTTGGCCTACCTTGTTTAAATATGCCCATACGATGTCCCACAAATGTGTAATCTGCCAAAAGGTTGCAGGACGAGTGAAAAAGGCAATTTTTTATTTGCAACCTATTACTGTAGACACACCTTTTCAGAAATGGGCCCTATACATTATAATACCAATCAATCCCCCTTCTTTGAAGCAACACAAGTACATCCTCATAGCAACAGACTATTTTACAAGATGGTATGAAGCTTTGCCTTTAAAAGTGGTCAACACCAATCAGGTAGTGTCTTTTTTGAACTCCCACATCATTACTCGATTTGAAATTCCTGAATGTCTAGTTTTTTATAACGCCTCTTATTTTTCGTCCCTTGATATGAATGTTTTCGCTCTGAAAAACGAGATTAAACTGAAGCATTATGCTAGCTACTACCCTCAAGGGAATGGTCTAGCAGAATCGACAAATAAGAATTTAATCAATATTATTAAAAGGACAGTTTCAGAAAACCACAAGAATTGACACAATGCATTGTATAATGCACTTTGGGCTGATAGGGTAACTCCAAAAGCTTACGTTGGTAATTCCCCTTTCTTCCTCATCTAGGGAAGAGAAGCCATCCTCCCCCCACATGTCTTACTCCCTTCTCTGCAATTATCATAGAAAGTTCAAGAAGAAGAGTGTCCTCCTCTAGAAAACTGGATAAATGCTTTATTAAAACTAGAAGAGGTGAGAACATAAGCTAAACATAAATTGGACCAGCACCAGCGAATTGTGAAGAGTTGGTTTGATGCAAATTCATCTTCTGATAGGAATTTTGATGTTGGGGATTTAGTTCTCAAGTGGGATAAAGACCACGAGGGTAAGGGGGGCATACCAAGTTCCAAAACCTGTGGCTGGGACCATTTGTAATTTTTGACAAATTGGGTCCTAGCTCTTTCCATCTGCATAATTTGGAGGGACAGCCAGACACTTTCCCAGTGAATGGTCAGGCTCTCAAGAGGTATTTCGCTTGATGATTTATGATCCACCCTCTTGTAAACATGTTTAATTTTCTTTTCTATTTTTTTATTTTGGTTCTTTTCATTTTGCTTGATTTTGATTTATTTTCTAAAAATGATTATGTCTGAATCATCATTATTTGTTGAAGGGAATCTAAATTTTTTCATTAGTATTAGTTGATAACTTTTCAAGCACCTAAGTGAATGCTAAACTCAAATCAACAAGAAGTAATTTCTTGTTCAAGCAACGTTCCTGGTTTCTCATTAAAATCACAGGAAGATGTGATTATCCTTAATAAACTTCTAACGTCGCCCCTGTTTTAATGAGAACAACTCAATGTGATTCCCCATCCTAGAGAGGATTTCTTAAAAAAAATCTAACTGTCCAAAACATGATAAAATTCATCAAAACATAAAAATAACTTGTAAATGATTAAACCTCTCATCACCAAACTGTGAGATTTTTAATATCACCTCGCTCTCTTGAACATCATGAAGTTCTGGAAATTATAAACAAATTCTAGAGAGTTGGAAGAACTATAATGTGTGGGAAGTGTATGTAAACTCGTCGAGACATTGAACAGGTCTGCTGGCAACGGGTAAATGCACTCATGATACCAAGGCAACTTCGTCAGGGTATTGAACAGGCTGCTAGCAGCGAAACAATGTCTGGTTTAAGAAGATCCTCATGTATGCCTTTCGATTTGATCAAGTATGATGATGTTTTTTATCATGAATGGACGACTCTTGGACATGATAGAAGTACTAGAGTGGGTTAAATGACATCATTGTCGAGGCTATGGATGCCTGTTGGCAGCAGTGGCCCTGTCAACGGTATCGAAGTCATCTATATAAACATCGTTACACCTATAATCTAAATAAGATACCAGATTACATTTTCGAGCAGAAATACATCCAATGATAAAACTACGTTATTTTCTGAGTTATGATTGGAACGCTTGATATGTCATTAACTGTTTATAAAAAAAATATTTCATCAGTGCGCCTGACATAAATTTTCTGGTAATGCAGAGATAACTGCTTCGCCCAACATGTCACCATTGTTGGTAGCCACCAATTCTGTCGAATCTTTATCACAAGTAAAAATCATCACAAAGAGATAAAATCTTTATTTCATTGCATCCTCCTTGCATTTATAAACGTTTCTGTCTTTTGGCTTCAAGGTGATTTATTGGAGTAACTTATTTTATGAGTTCTTCGTTTAGATTTTGTTTGTTTTGTTTAAAATTTATGACTGCAAGCATTTAATTTAAACAAAAGCTTGGATTGGATAATCATTCTATAGTTTGTGGTTTTCTTCTATTCTTTTACCCAAGAGATTACACTTTGAGGGAACCTATATCTTACTAAATTAAAGTTTTATAAGCTCATTTATTAATTGACTGTCACATTCTTTTATGTATTATGAGATTTTCTATGGTTGATTGTATGGTTTGATTGTTCATCCATAATCGCGCTGCAACCTTAGGTTAACAATCGATACATGCTCTTTGGTATATCAGTCATATCGCCTTCATGTCACTTGGTATAGGTCTGATGTACCCATGTTGAGGGTTTGATATTCATTATGTGTAATGGATCGTAGGTCTGCATGCCCTCTAGTTTTCTGTCTCTCCAAACTTAAGTTATCAAACATGACAATCTCCAAACTTCGTAGGTATCGGGTCGTTGCGGTTTTCACAGACATCTCCTTCTTACTCGTTTATTGGAAGTCAAATCCTTCCTCCCGCAATATCTATTGTGTCTATTTGACAGTGACCATGGCCCTTGTGGTTCGAATCGAACCTAATGGATGTCAGGCCCTTCTTGCTCACAACGATGCCATAGATGATTTGCAGGTTCACGACTGGGATACCTTCATATGGAAATTCGAAGGATATAACCTGGCAGTCGCACAGGCCTTTGCTCAAACCTTTGATGGGTTCAGAGCTAAAGTTAGGGATGTGCAATTGGAGGTCACAGAGGACTCTATAGCTCAGGAAACAGGACTCCCGCAGGAAGGCAAAAAGTGGTTTAAAAATGTCAAACTTGAAGATATTCCATGGAGCATGTTCATGGTCTCTCACGAATCTACCTACTTCCCTAAAGGTATTCCTATTACCCTCCTGAAACCTCGATGGTACAACCTTATTTTGATTCTGAAACCTCGATGGCACAACCTTATTTTGATTCTGAAACACACAACCTTATGTTGATTCTGAAACAGTTTATAACATGTGAGGGTAGGTATGGTTTGGTATTTTTATACCACATCCGACTGTTGATGTTGTTCCTAGGGTTTAAACTAAACATGCCCTTCTACTTGTTGTTGAGCATATATAAAATGTCAAAATGTTATAAGAAATAGGTCTTGAACCCTCTACCAAGCCTCTTTCATCACGGGATTATAAGAATCTTGTTGCTATCGCACCTGTCACAAATCGGGGACACTTGGGAAAGCTTCCTGAGTCGAAATGGTTTTTCCCAACCTGACAGCACAGTGAATTCACCTTTAAATGTGAACCCCAATTCTGATAATCTCGTGACCGAGAGTCAAGGTTTTGATTCACCTAACGACTATGAAATTAATGAACCTATTTTTGTTTCTTTGCAAACCCCCCTGGGTAAGAAATCACGATGTATTTTTTCACCCAAAAAATTGTTAGAACAGGTAGTGGATGTGTTGAAAGAAAGGATTTCTCCTACCCCTACTATAGAGCTGAATCAGGGCTTTAATGACAAACCCATTGTCAAGAAAAATCGTAAGGGTAAGAAACAAGAAAGCTTAGACATGAATTTTATAAATAAGAGATTTGGTCAACTAATATCTAGGAGTCTAAAGAATCGAAGACATGATCATTTGAGCTCGATCTCTATGATTGAGGTCAATGATCACTTCTCAAACAATGAGATCAATGATTTCCTTGCACTAGAAGATCCGGATAATCAGTGTCTCAGGAATGAAACTATTGGTCAAATTGAGCAATATGACTTTGTCTCTAGACTACCCTCGTTTCTAAAAGGCCAAGAGGGCCTTGCTAGCATTAGCCATGACTTGAAACAAGCCACGGGGAAGCACAAAATACTCGTTGTTGAATATATTCCACCTCGACCTGCTATAGCACTGGTACATTGTGACAGTTGTTTGGATTGGGTAGAACGCTATTACAGGGACATACCATTGCTACAGGCACAAGTAAAACATCTGGTTGCTCGCAATTCTCTACTTGAACAAGAAAACCAAGAGTTGAAAGCATGCGCAGAACGGGCAAATAAAAGACCCAAAAGATTTGGTAATATAATTATGAAAAATGCAACCAACTTCAATGACATCATTAATTCAGAATTGTTCGACCCTTCACTGTCTAATTTCTAAATGGTAAAAGTGATTTTGTTTGATTTTATTTCACTTTATTTTGTTATGAAAGTCAAAATAGGAAGATTTAGTTTTGATTTTCTTTGTTAATATAAGACTAGCTACAGAATCTCACGATTATGTAGCCAGTCTATTTCTGAATATTAGTTAGCATTATTTTCTAAATATCAATTTCGTTTTTGCTATCTACAGAAAAATGATAATTATGGTGTTGTTTACATGGAGAAACCATCTTGGATCATAGGTTGTATTATTCAGTAGTTTATTTCTTTTATGTTGATAAAACTTTGTTATTATGTATTATTTTTTTAGAAACCAACTCCTACAGGAGTGGTTTCCTATTATACTATTTTTGTAAAACAATCTATTTTTTGGGGATTGCACTCTATCTTGCATGATAAGAGTTTGTTAAACCAAAACTAGTTTAAATAGTAATCACTGTTAGTAGTGATGATAACTTTTGTTGGGATACATTATGAACATATGATTTGGAGAACCTATATGGAGAAGCTATTCACCATTTGGCTTTAGACCTGTGTGATGTTGATTCCATTTTTTGTTCTTTCATTGCCTCAGTCTTATGAAATATTATTATGTTTGATGCAGCTTTAATCTGGTTATCATATGGTGTTTCATATTATTAAGTATTTAGATGATGTCTATAATTTGTTATTCTATTTTACATCTGTGATTAATCTGTCATTTGATTATTATCGATTTATTCTAGATAATAAATGATGGGTTATATTAATAGTTGAATTGAGTTTCTCTTCATTCTAATTTATTGATTATCATGAGATCATAAGATTTTTACAGTTATCATTCTACTGCCATATTCTCACTCCAATTTACTTCAAACATTTTCTTTGAATTTATTCTGGAAATAGTAGTATTGTTCTGTCACATGTTTCCCTCACATGCAGGATAGTTAGGAGCTCGAATTACACAGGAAGATAAACTGAGTTTGATCGATTAATTACAGGTTAGTTTACTTGTTATTTAGTTAAATTATTTACTAATGAAATAAGGATAGCATGAACTAGCTTTAACTGTTTATCTATTCTTATTTCAATTATATTTGCTTAGTATTCATTAATTTTAAATTTTTAAATATTCAAAAGAAAACAAAAAAAATGTATGTGTTTTATTTATTTCTTTTATAAACACTTTTGAAAACATCCATTTTGCAAGATATCAAGTAAATCTTGCAAGTTGTTCATAGGCTGTTTATAATCATATGCACATATTCATGTTTCCATTTGAACACTTGTAATTAGTAAACTTATATTCTTAGTATCATAGCTTTTAGATTAGTTTCATTTATTTGATCATTTTTAGGACTTTAGTTGGCCAACGGAGCCATTAAACTCGTCAGGTCATTTCATTCCAAACGGATTGGGTTATTTAGACAACCCCGGTTCAGATTTGACCTTCCAGTTGATGGAGTATCACTTACGCCTGTCAACAGAGTTGCTTTCGAATTCTTCATTGATCATTACTCCCTTGAGTATTTAGACAACAAACCCATGTTGGGTGGCCGAATCTACTGATGGTTACTGCTATTTCAAGAATTCTGACTTTGAATTTGTTGTTAAGCTAGAAAAACACAATGTTGGACCATATCATATATCGCAGATTCATACTTGGGAAGTTGCTAAGAACCTCTATGATGAACTCTCGGATGCACAACTCTTCCGAGTGGAATTCATACCTAACCAATTGGTTGAAATGGCAGAATTCATCATCAGTAGCCAAGCTCCTATTGAATATACTCCTGTGCAACGTAAGAAATTAGTGACCCACGGTGCTAATTATCAGTTGATTGTTGAACAATTGTATAAATTGGGCGCAAATGGAATCCTACGTCGATGTGCTTTGGAACACGAACGAGACTCCCTTCTCTATGAGGCACATGAAGGTATTGCTAGAGTTCACAATGTCGGTAAAGTTACCGCGCGCAAGGTCCTTCCCGTCGAGATTTGGTGGCCTTCTCTCTTTGTAGACTCTAAAGACTACTGCAAACACTACGATGTATGTCAATGAGTAGGAAAGCCATGTCGCAGAGATGAGCTCCCACTCTTCTCTATAACTACACTTGAGCCCTTTGACAAGTGGGAAATAGAATTTGTTGGGCTCATCAATCTGCCTGCACGTCGCACAGGGGCATGCTACATCATTTCCGCAACAGTACTCACTTGGTGGGCCAAGGCAACACTACTCAAGGATTGTACAACAGAAATAGCAGTGTGCTTTATATTTAATAATATCATCACCCGATTTGGATGTACAAAAGTGTTGATGAGTGACCTGGCGTCAGATTTTGTGAATGCGATCATTCAACAACTTGCCTAGGAATTCATGATCCATCATCAGAGGAGCACCCCTTATCACCCTCAAGCCAACGGTACAATGTAGGCTTTCAACAAAATTTTAGAACATGCTTTAACCAAAGTTTGCAATGTGCAGTGTGATCACTGGGACTAGCGCATCCCCACAGTCACTACACGTAAAACGTTGAGAAAGCACACGTCGTTCAGATTGGTTATGGGTGCCTTTATGGGGAGTGTGTTGCATCCCTTTGTTTGCAATGCAACATTTTTCCAAGCCCCTTATTTTCTTTTCATTTTTTATGGTCTGAACATTGAGTGTTATATGCAATGGAAAGAAAAGAGCATCGCAATGCCACTTGAAGTTAGAACACATTTAGTGCCATATGCTCTGGAAATTAAAGGACATCACAATGCATTCCCCCATCAGGTGGGACATTTTTACTTATTTTCATTTTAATGGTCCTTCATTTTTATGTAGAAGTGTTTCATGGCTCTTAGGACCTTAGGCGAGCATCTAGAAGGATAAATTATGGCTTTTGACTTTTACAGTGCTAGTTGCAACAATTATGGGCCTTCAATGTTATTCCCATGAAATAAGGTACAAGCCAATCTTGGGGTCAATGAATCCAAAATCCCAAAAGATGAGAAAACAGAGGGAAATAAGTGTGGAAAATGGTACAATGATCCTTCAAGGAGACCCCCTAGTAACAACCATTTTCCAGAGGGAGACCAACTTATTAGAATACCATGTCAACTACCAAGGTGAAATAAGGTAAAAGGTATAATTTCCAAGCAAACTTTCCATAATTGATAGATTTACTCAACAAGAATATGATTGTTTATTTTTAATAAATCTTAACTTAGCAACATGAGCTAAATTTATTTTATTAAAGAAAGTTGAAGGAAATATTTAACACTCCTAACCATTTGTGATTTCCCAATATCACTTATGAGCACAAGTCAAAGAGCATACTCTAATGTGGAAGAGCCTTTAGGCCTTTTGCTATGTGCACAAGTGTAGTGATAAACAACTGAAATTAAATGCTAAAAGTAAAGTATTAAAAGGAAATGTTGAATATAATTATGGGAAAGGAACAAACAAATGTGATAAATACTTGGAAGGATTAAGTTCATTCTTTATCAACTTAAATCCCTTAATCTTTGAGTAATTAAATGATAAAAAAATAGGTTAGTAATTCATGGGAAAAATTAACATGTTGAAGCCAACTTTAAGAAAAGTCAAAAAATGATACAAGATGGATTCTAAGATTTCACAAGCTACAAAAGCCATAGTGGAATGATTCCTGTGGGCTTTAGAACCCTTATCTATGTTATTTACTCAAGTAAAAGAAATTACATTTGCACGAGGAATCACACATTTATCAAAGAAAAACATATGCAATTCATGTAAGAACCTAGGAAACATCTATGTGATTTCCCATTAATTCTTAATAATTACAAAACTAAATGGAATTAGGCCTCTCTTCTATAAGCTAGGGATCACTAGAAATCTAAACTAAGTTGTAAACTAGTCTAAATTAGAGAGTCCCAAACACAAAAGGGGAAAAGAAATGGATACAAAATCCTAACATGAGATAATACAAATGTATGAGTGAACAATACAACAATGTAATAAATTCCACCTGTAAGCATGTATATTAACTAACAAACCATTCAAATAATGAATTTAAATTTCTCAAAACAACATTTTTGGGTAAAGAAAAGAAATTCTTTAATGTCCAATGGAAAGGTAATAAAGAAGAATTATATCTCCTAGAAAGAATATTGTATGTGTGATTTTCTAATATTCTCCATGGGAGGGTCCCGTATGTCCTCCAAGGGCTCTCCTTGGTGTGTAGAAATCTGGTAACAATTTCCCTTATGCAATTTTACTTTCAAAGGAAAAATTGGTGGCATGAAGGTAAGGAAGGACGTGAATAAGTGAGTGGAATCAATGGTTTTATCATACTTTGGATAAATTCTATCAGCATAATGTTACAACAATAATCTGGATTCAAATGCATGGGGAGGCATATATTAATAAGATAAAGTTGGTCTAGAAAATGATCTTGTTAAGTGGGAATGACCAATATTTTGGTATGGGCTCCCATGTGCTCTCATGAACCTAACTCGATGCAAAGGAGGTCCAAGTACCATTCCATTAATGAGAAGGGACAACTGGAACAAACTTGCATTCATCCTTTGATTGTTCTAGGGTATTAATGCACCATGAAAACATGAAAACACTCGGTCACATTGCTACAAGTACCACACAGGAATTGAAAGAATGCTATCATGATCATGTGAAATAATTGAGTCACTGTCACGCCACACCTTTGATAGGTGCATGACTAATAAGAAACAGTTGCATGATCCACACCTTTGATAGGTGCATGACTAATAAGAAACAGTTGCATGATCCAAGTGATGCTCAACTTTAAGTTTGACTCGGATTTGAGGTATGTAGTGCCTATTATCCATCCGGCGGGTGAATTAAATGTTGTGAGGTATGTAGTGCCTATTATCCATCCGGCGGGTGAATTAAATGTTGTTAACACTATTTTAGAATATTTTTGGTTTGAGATTGTATAAATGTCCCAAGTTGATGAAAATTTTGTGATAACACATATACATTATTACTTTTTATAATAACTTGGACAAGTTATAAGAAACATGGTCAATCTAACAGTGATATCATGTTAATGTGGGTGCTTACATGTTGAGTGGGACAAAATCACAAAGTATTTCACTCTAAAATGGGTCTATTGGTGTAACAAACAAAACCCATTCTTTCCCACTTCAAAAGAATGGAGCACTCCATAAAAACACCCTTTAACCCTATTACTACATTCTAAGGAAGAAATAATGCATGTAGGGAAACTAATTTAACCATAAGCATATGGAATGAATGTAGAATCCCAAAAAAGGATTATAGATGTAAAAACTAAACATTAATGCATCCTGGAATTAATTGCAAGCACAATTAAATTGCCAATTACTCCATGACATTCATCAGAGATAGGTAATAGAAAGATCAATCTAGCAGACTTATGTATTTGACAAGAAGAAACAATCAAGAGCTGCATTGAATTGCATCAAATATGTAATCGACACCCTCAAGATGACTACAGTCACCATAACAAACAGCATATGCAATTCAGAAATTCTAGTCAAAAGGATTTGAGCAATGCAAAGATCGTTGATACAGGAGTGCTTCAAGTGCATCAAGTTCTCCTTCATGCTAAGTGCCTAGAGGCCAGTTGACCACATTTTGATATTATCTACTAGTATCCATGGAATATGTCCTATATAACACTATTTCTTTAGGCTCCCCATAATTACAACATGACTTCCTTGAGGTTGAAAGCACTGGTTACTCAGTTGGACACCACTTGAGTGTTATTGGACTTTGAATATATTATCAGTGTTGCAGCTCACTCCATGCAAAACTCGATTGTCTAATATAATCAGAATAATGTCATCATTAATACAACTCTAAGAAAATTCCTTTGTGGGACCTTAGAAAGGCCAAACTGCATATTACTATCTAAGATAATTCCTTTGGGGGACCTTAGAAAGGCCAAACTGCATATTACTAGCAACAGAGTATATAATGCATAGAACATGACACAAGGTTAAATTATAGATCTCTAATAAATGGGAAATTTTGTATTACACTCAAAAGCAATTGGTTCAAATACATTGCTGATGACATTAAAAGCAAAATTTAGTAATAGCAATTGTCAAGAATTTAATCGAGTGCCAAAGGTACAGGCTCAAATTAGTTCATTTCCTGAAGACGATTTTGCCTCTGGAAGACTCATACCAGATCATCCTGCACAAATTAAAGAAGGGAAAGTTGATATTGAGCACTTAGAAATGACTTCATTATACTCAGTTATTTCCCTTCCTTTTGGCTATTACTGTCAATGGAAGGAGACAAGCAAGACCGATTCTAGAATTATACCCAGAAAAGAGAGAATCTGGCAACCAAGGAAAGCTTTACTTGCCATTTCTCATGAATTGGCTTTGTGACAGCTCTCAAACATATATAACTGCAAAATTTGTCATTATACATACGTTCAATTTTTGTGCCAAATATAAAATATAAAATGTAACCAAGTCTCAACTCAAACTAGATAAATATATAGCATATATTACGAAATTCACATATGTGTGTGTGGAGGGGCGGATTGATTCATCTGCTGTACTATCACTAATTTAGTGGTACAGAACAGGCTATAGATCCACCATTATTCTAAACTTAACAATATATGAACTTCAGAGGGTTTGTTCTCAGTTTTTCAAATAGTTATTTGAATTTTTCCAATTATCACTCAGGCAACCTGCCAACGAATGTCAAATTTCCGATTATATTATCACCCCATGTTGCAGGGTTCTCTTATAGTGTGATCATCTATAATGTACTAAACTGATGAATAAACATTACCTCTATGCAAATTTTCCTATGCAGTTCAGAATGCAACTGACTCTAATGTAGCCCAGAAATCACAAATTGTCACTCAGGCAACCTGACAACGAATGTCAAGTTTCAGATTATATTATCACCCCATACTGCAGGGTTCTCTTATAGTGTGATCGTCTATAATGTACTAAACAGATGAATAAAAATTACCTCTATGCAAATTTTCCTATGCAGTTCAGAATGCAACTGACTCAAATGTAGCCCAGAAATCACAAATTGCGTGCTTTGATTTTATTTTCATCTGCAGACCCAAAACTAATCTCAGAACAGAGACAGATAATGAGGGAATTAAATACAGAATACCCCATGAAGAAAAAGACCAAAAAGTGATTCAGGTATAGGGAAGAACAACTTACCTGCAAGGCAAAAGTGGTCAGAGGAAGCTCCATGCTCCTAAAATGAGTCCAAGAGCCTCTTCTACTCTCAGAATCTAGGAGCTGAGGTTGGTCATGCCTTGACCTTAGACTGCTGCAAATAAATCTTGACAGTATCAAGTGAGTGACCTGCAATAACACCCACCATCACTAAGAACCCACCAGCAATCTGCTCCCACCCCCAGCTCCTTGCAAGGAACTCCAGCTAGAATTCTAGTTTTCTATCGTCAAGCACAACAATTGCATTCCCGGCATATGTTCTTTACTCCGCAATACAATCCCAAGCTACTAATATCTCACTTTGGCACAACTTATTTGTAATTTTGAGATTTCTGCTAGAATTTGGATTAAAGATTTTTCTAAGAGAATTAAGAGTAGCCCCATTTTCTAGATACTTGTAAAATAGAAATGTCAATATTGTATTCTATGCATAGGTTTTGATTGTTCACAGTACGGAATCTGATTTTGAAAAAAATTGCAATGTTCTGGGAAATCTTGTAAGGTAGGGTCTTCCAGAGTAAGGGCTCCTTAGATGGTAAATTTGTGGATTGAAAAATAAAAACAGGGGAACTTAATCAAACAGACCATAAAATTAAGAATAGGCAATATTAGTCTTGAGAGAATATTGTCATGCCCCATATTATTATTCACAATTAAAAAAATTTACAGATTATGCCTTTACGGAAAATTATTCACAACCTTTATATGATGAGTAAAATCATAGATGACCTTTCAACGCTACGCTTTAAATTGATACCTGAATCATGAAAAAGGAAATGGAACTCCCTCCTTGAGGAATTCCAGGACCACACCTGAAACTTTTATAGCATTCCCCATCTGAAAATATATTGTTTTTGTTTCCTTTTTGGAAAATGCATCAGATACTTCCTTATTAAACAATATGAAAGTACATCAAGAATTTACATTGTTAACCCAGAGGATGGTCACACAGGTAAAGAATACACTGTATTTCATACACTGATTATCATTCTTCCCCATGAATATCATTTGAAATTTAGTGTTTTTGTCCCTCGCAGAGTTAACCAGCAGTGTTAAGCACCTGATCCGGTGTCTGTGGGAAGAAACACCGCAATGCGAGTTCATATGCTGAAAATATAGCTCCATTTACCAAAAAAGCACGTGCCACAGCTGTTCCAAGGCCTCGCCAAAGGACCGGAAGTCCTTCTTCTTGTACACTCTTTTTGAAGCAGTCAACAATCCCAGTGTACTTGGGAGATGCATCTCCTTGTCCTTGAAGTCTGGATTTAACCACATCCAATGGATAGCAAACTATCCAACTTGCCACTCCTGCACAACCCCCTGCTGTGAGCATTGTTAATAAACTTTCCTCTGCACCTTTCCGACAACCTGGGTGAAGCCATTCTCTACTATATTCATATGTCCAGAAGTACACACCATGAGCAGGAGCATCACGAAGTACAGTAATACCAAGTCCTCTATAAAGGCCTTTCAAACCTTCTCTTTGTATGATGCCTTTTGCCTCCTTAATGGGACCAATCTTATCAGAGCTTGAAGTAGACTTTCGAGCTGTGTTAACTTGTAAACGAATCTTGACCAGCTCCACTGGTGTAAGAATTGCAGTTTGTATAGTCCCCGCTCCTATACCTGCCAGTGCTACACTTTTATATGATGGTGGCTCATTCTTCTTGTAGTTACCATCAAAAGCGCGAGATAAAAGGGCATAAACTTGGAATGCTACAGCATTCTGCACCCGCATGGAGAGAACAAACGAAAGATTAATGCTTCACATAATTCAAACAGAACAGGAGATCCATTTATTGTCTAAAATGCTAAACCGCTAAAACAGCCTAACAATCTTTCATTGTTTTGAAAGAAGGGCATCCACTTCTGACTAGTAAAACAGAAAGACACACTCATTATTTTGCTCATCGGAGTGACCTAAACTAATGAAGCAGTAAAATACACCTTCTACAAATATTGCAAGCACTGTCACAAATGACAGAAATTAATAAGAATTGGCATGAAAGTGGCATAAACAGACAACATGGAAGATGGGAAAAATTCCATTTAAAATGTGAAGGAAATAACAGAAATTAATAAGAATTGGCATGAAAGTAGCATAAACAGACAACATGGAAGATGAGAAAAATTCCACTTAAAATGTGAAGGCAATAAAGTTTATGAATCCAATGTCCACATATATGCCAATGTATTGCTTCTTTGTGATGCACGCAGTCTGCATTTCAACCCACAGTCCATGGATAGGCACGGTAGAAGAATGGGCAATGCCCTGCAACATATTTGCCAGCAGTAGGTCAACAAATTGACCTACAAAATTTCTACATTCAACACATCCAAACAGCATCAAGCACTTGAGCTCTGGCCTCTATCTGTTTAACCTACAATGACAAACATGATTGAGTACCAAAGGCACAGGCTCAACTTACTTCCTTGCCCAAGTGCAATCTTGCCTCTGGAAGAACTCAGACCAGACCACTATACACAACAAAAAAAGAAGGGAAATTTGGTATGTGGAACTTAGAGATGAATGTCTTAAACCAGTTATTTCCTTGCCTTTTGTTTCTTATGGTGAATGGATGGACACAAACCAGACCAGTTCTACAGTTACTGGGAAAACATGAAAAAAAATATAACAATTGATGAAAGGGAAAACATGAAAAAAAATATAACAATTGATGAAATTTTTGTAGCTCTCTCATGAATTGGCTTTTTGACAGATCTCCAACAAACATAATTAGATATTTGCTCAGATTTTGTGTAAAACATTAAAGGCTACCTAATTTAACCCAATCGGAAAACATGAAAAAAAATATAAATTGATGAAATTTTTTGTAGCTCTCTCGTGAATTGGCTTTTTGACAGATCTCCAACATATATAATTAGATATTTGCTCAGATTTTGTATAAAACATTAAAGGCTACCTAGTTCAACCCAATCTAAATATTATATATGTGTGAAAGAATGATAACATCAACCTTTATAATGCATGTTGCAATTAGCTTATTTTTAATATATGAAATACATAAGCAAGATCTATGCGGTCTCATCAACCAACAGATTCTTATTTATAACTGAATTTTAGTTATACTAATAGGTTAATAGGCTATGGTCCACCTTATTTTTAAATTTACGAGTACACTTACTTGCAAGGGTTTGCTCTGAATTTTTCAAATAATTATTTTAAATTTTTTAATGTAGACACCAGGCAACTTGCCAACGACACCAGGTAATTCAAGTTTCTTGTTCCATTCTCACCACATACTGTAGGGTCTTTTTATAATGTGATATCTATCATCTCTAATGTACCAAAATGATAAACAAGCATTACCTCTGTGCAAATTTGCATTAGCAGTAAGAAGTGCAACTGACTCAAATGTAGCTCAACATCAAATAGTGCATGCTCTGATCTTTTTCATCCCCAAACCCAAAATGAATCCTATAACAGGGAAAAGAGATCCTTACATCCTACCATATACAATCAGAGCCAATACACCAACAAATACACCAAGAGAATTTAGTCAAATTTTCTTGTTTCTGTTGGAAGTGAAAACTCACATGCCTCTGCTTCATCAAATAATGTATCATCGCGTGATCTATAGCTGTTATTATTTTGCAAGCACGAATGGATAGAGGAAACCCATTGAAAAAAATTGGACCAAAAACTCATTTGGGCAGAGGGCATAACAAGTTACCTGCAAGGCAACAGATGCTAGAGGAGGCGCCATGCCCCTATAAAGAGCCAAAGGGCCTTCTGTTTTCACAATATTCTTCAACAATCCTAGAGCCGAGGGTGGTGGCCTTGCCAGTGCTGTCACCTTGGGCTGCTGCAAACGAATTTTGAGAGTATCAAGAGGGTGCCCTGCAAAGACACCTGCCATCCCACCAAACCCACCTGCAATAAATTCCCGCCCCCAGCTGCTCGCAAGGAACTCGGGCCAGAACTCCATTTTTCTATCCACTCGCCCACAACTCGCATTCCCTGTTTATGGATGCTCTTATCTACAGTACAAATCCGAAGCTACAACAAAATCTCTGAGTCCACAATAAATAGAATTCTAAAATGCTTTGAACGGAGGCCGATGGATGGATTCTGACTAAGGATCCTGCGCTGATTCCCAAGGTCTAAGGATCCTGCGCTGATTCCCAAGGTCTAAGGATCGAATCTACATTCACGACGTCAAAGGATATACTGTGTTTTTCGCAAGGCACCTTAGAGTTTCAATTTTAATGACCCACAAATATTCTGGGGTCGGTGTTCAGTCCAACGCAGCACTCTGACCTATAAAGCTGTTTATACGGACAAACCTGCAACCATTACTTGGATTGCGTGGTTATATTCTCCGTAAAATGCTACCCGGAGAAAAATGAAAACTCTGGTTCCTATGTTTGTCCACAACAAAATACAGAAGTTCGTGCAGCTAGAAAGCGTGATTAGATTCCAAGTACAGGGATCCAGATCGGGATGGGAGAGCTCCATTATTTATGTTTGTCAAAAGGTTGTTTTAAGAGTAAGCTGACTAGGAAGTAAAAATCTGCATGCCCAAAACATCTCAAATCAGATTTTATATTTGATATGATATCTGAGCTGGATTTCCATGAAAAGCTGATAAGATGTTAGATTGCCCACTCATTTAGACAGACATCTACACTCAACCAATTTGATTTTTGTTCACCCTTTTCTTCAATAAAAAATTATATTATATTTTTTTAATGAGAAATACGTAGTCGGTTACTTTAATTAAAGTAATACTTTTCTTCCAAATCCTGGTATTCATTTTTTTTTTTTTAAATTACCCAATTTTGTTAATAATATATTCATTGCAAACTTAGACATATTATTTCTAATAAATGAATTTAGATATGAAAAATAAAAATAAAAATTATAGATTATTGTGAGTTTGGAAATTTTTTGGTATTTTTTCCAATCAGTTTATTCAAAATCTAATTAGGAATTGCTGGAATTGTAGATTTGGTTTGTTGAGTCTATACAATGTTAGTGTTCCAAGGTTTTTTCAGCCAGCTAAACTCATTTTGGCATTCAAAAATGCAATTTAAGTAACAGAAACTTGCAATTTCACCAATAATTATAAGCTGGATTTAGGAAAATTTTTAGGGGTTATATGTAGGGTTATTTTTTCATGTTTTTTCAAAAAAAAATTTGACCAACTTCTATTTTTCTAAAAATGATTCGTCCAAATTCTATACAATAAAATTATCTTACCTTCAAAATAACACAAATTTTATAGAAAATATATAAAATCCTTAGAAATTTGAATATTTTTACAAAAATATAACAAAACATTTTATAATTTACATATTAGAGACTAATAAGATTGATCAAAGTTTCTACAATTTAAAATAAATTTTCATCCTTGAAATTATCTTTAACAAAATTCCTATAATAATTACAAAATTAAGTTAAATTGAAAAAACTAATTATATTTAATTTCATTCCTTTTTTAAAATAAGGATCACAATAACTATCATTATATTTACCCCGGATGGGGTGTTAGGGCATCCTTCATGGCAAGGAGGAGGGGCTGACACAAGCCATCACAGCACGGCGGCACGTGATGGGCTCGTGCTGCAGCTCGCCACCCTCCATGAAATTTAATGGCATTTTACGGAGCTTTGAAGGGCATTAAAGCCGCATTCATACAGGCCCCCCTTCTAAACGTTTCCAGAATGGCCCAGCTCATTTCTTATGTCATTTGCTCCAGACTGTTATTCGCTTGGCTCCTCTCGTCAGAGTATAGACCAGACAGTCTTCTGATCCCTCTCCTGCGTTGGACGATTCCTTCCTGCTTATTCACCCACCCTGCGCGTGCAATGACGCGCCAGAGGGGAAGATCGAAGCGGGGCGCTCCTTGGAGGCCCCGTCGGCCCCCGGTCTTGCCTCCTAGTGCGTCTTCTGGCTGGCCATCCCCGCGTCCTCAGGCGGATTCTCTTGCTGCTCTCCCTCACGATTCTCTAGCTGCTACAACCACCCACCCGCCATTTTCCCTCTCGAGCCACCTTCTCAGTGCCTTGATGGAGTCCCATTCTCATGCACCAAGCCTTGGCTCAAGTGGCGAC
>CBVK0100286078.1:0-23482 GCA_900067695.1 Picea abies | reverse complement strand
AGTTACGGAGCCTCTAATCGGTTTCTGTGATTTCTTTAACGCTGAATGACTTGGAATTAGAGGATCCAGTCAAGTCCCCTTTCAGTTTCTTGAAGCCCTGAACCAAGAGGATCCTGCTTTCAGAGTTTTTCCCCTACAAACCACTGCAAGCCTGATGCTTAGAGTTGTTTGTTCACTTTCTTCTAAGTCTTCCACTTGTTCATCCTTAAATCAACCCACTGGCTGAAGTTGGGATTCCAGACCTCCTTCGTTCTTTATGTACCAGACTCAGTCCCCGAGTTAGAGTGATACTTCCTAGAGCCATTATCTCCATTTGATCACCCTTTATAACAAATCATGACATTAAACTGATGGGTGTCGGACTCTGCTCCTACAAGAAATCCAGGAGTGACTTCCGACGCTAACATTTTTGGCACCATTGTCGGGGATGAAATTGAAGATTTTTCCTGGGTATAACGACATTGAGCCTCTGAATCCGAAGGTGCATCAGATTATCGGAGCCTTTCAAGATTGCTAAGTTTCACCTGGTGACTCCATTGTAACGACTCCGCTGGGAAGAACCTGCTCTGTTAATTGTGGCTTTCAGAGGTAGGCATACGTGGTCTCATCCACAACTGCCTCTAGCTATGCTCGAAACAAATCCAAAGGTGGTGCTCAGAAAGGGAAAGGCCTCTGAGGAAGAAGCGTCCATCACTGAACCAAGTAATCCACCATATCCTTCTGTTGGAGCCCCTTTTTCTCCTCCTCAGATTTTTGACAGGCCTATCTCTGCAGTTTCCCATTTCTTAAATTTTGGGAGTGTTCCTGTTGAGTTTTCCCCTCCTAGTCCATGACCAAAGGGAAAAGACTTTGTCACTCCCCTCTCCCCTGAAGCTATACCTTGGCATAGACCCAGGGCCGCAGAAGATTTCCACACTCCTGCACAAGGAGGAGCACCTGTTGACTTGAGCTCAGTAGCCTGTTCCTTGAATCACCTCTTGTTTCCCACCCCACTCTGAGATTTATTCGTGCTAGCCCCTTCACAAACTCCTCCTCCTCCAAATTATCCTCCACCTAACATCCCTATGGCTGGTGCTAATCCCCCTCTAAATATAATGAACACCATAGTCGCTTCCAGATACGCTCCCTTAGTTCTTCCCCATCCTATGAATCCTCTCCCTGCTGGAGATTACTTGAAGTACATGCCCAAGTTTACTGGCGAAGGAGACATAACTACCGAAGAGAACCTGGCTTCTTTCTAGAGTTATGTAGACAACCTCAATATTGAAAATGAAGATTTCAGGATGAGAGTCTTTGTCCAGAGCCTGGATGGTGAAGTGAGGAAGTGGTTTAGAGGATTGGCCCCAGGATCCATTGCTGGGATTGAAGCTCTAGATAACGCTTTCCTGAGACAGTGGGGAGATAGGAAGGATTTCATGTGTTACATGACTGAGTTTGGGTCTCTGAAGAAGATGGAAGGAGAGTTGGTCTCTGACTTCTCCAAAAGATTCAATAAAATGTATAATAAGATTCCCGCAGAGATTAAGCCCTCAGAAGCCTCTGCCCAAATTTCCTATGCTGGTGCATTTGACCCTGATTTTTGCCTTTTGTTGAGAGAGAGAAGGGCCACCTCCTTGTCTCAAATGAAAGATGCAGCCATAGAAGTGGAATCCAATGTGTTAGCAGCTGACAGATTGAGGAACAAGGCTGACACAGACAGAAGAAAGGGAAGGTTAGAAACCTCAACCTCTGGATCATTGGTGTCCCACCCTCAAGTGGATGAACTTACCAAGATGGTGAAGTATCTGTCTGCAGAGATGGAGAGGATGAGGATGGAAGGAAGGTAGGCATATAAAGGTCCTTAGATCACTAAAAACAAGGGAGGTTTCAGGAGGCCAAATAATTTTACTTCCCCGAATATGCAGAAAGAGAAGGGAAGAGACAGAGAAGACTAGAAGATTCAGGCCCCTTTTCAAAACAATTTTGTGATCGAGGGGGAAGAAGGGGAATATGATGAGCTTGATCTTGAAATCCACTGTGTTGGAGACACTCCTCCTTTTCCCCATCTCACTCAATCATCATACGAAGAGTCTCTCATGGACAGTCAGCTGAATGAACTAAGCAAGGGAGACAATGCTAGTGGCGGCCGAGGCAGGTACAACCTAAGGTATGATAAAAAGACAGCAGCGCCTGACATTCTTGAGTAGTCCATTAGAGTAGAGAGACCTGCTAATGAAGTAGAAAATGGTCACAGAGGTAAGAAATCTCAACCCCCCTCTCCCATTGTCCATAATCATGTTCCTGAAATAAAAGAAATTCCAAAGCCTACATCTTCTTTTAATTTTGAGCATGAGATTCAAAAGATCAGAATCCCTGTGCCCCTCACTGAGCTGATTAAACATGATGAATTTAAAAAATGCTTCTCTGAGATTTTACAGTCTGAAACCTCATCCCTTCCCACAGACTCCATAAACCTCCAAGACTAAAATCCAGCAGTTGTCCTAGGTCCCATGGTAGAAGATAGAAATGATTCATCTCCTCCCTTATACACATCCCTGAACATACACGATAAAGTGTTGCACAACTATTTGATGGATTCAGGGGCCTCTCACAACCTCATGCCTAAAACTGTTATGGAAGAGTTGGGACTAGAAGTTACCAGAGCCTATCATGACCTCTATTATTTTGACTCCAGGAGAGTTCAGTGTCTTGGAGTTATTAAAGACCTGGTTGTAACCTTGTTTCAACTGCCTATGAAAAGTGTGGTCATGGATATTGTAGTAGCTGATGTCCCCCCCAAGTCCGGTATGTTATTATCAAGATCTTGGATAAAAATACTGGGGGGAACCTTGCAGATGGACCTCACATATGCTACTATTGCAGTGTTCGGAGGAGAGCATAGAAGACTGTACAGGGAAGCTCAATTGGCCTATATAATCAGTGATGAAGCCAACCCCACCAACCATCCTATTTTTTCCTTAGACACTGATTTAGGATCCAGTTTACTGCAGCTCACCCATGCCCCAGAGCCGCCTCTGAGACTTAGAAAATAGCCCACTGTTTCCCCCGAAGTCCCTCTCTCCATCACCCCAATCTGGAAAATGTTTTTTGATGGAGCCCGTTCCCGAGAAGGCACTGGAGCTGGAGTAGTTTTTGTGTCGCCTGTTCAGGAAACCATATCTCTGTCATACAAATTGGAATTTGAAGCTACCAACAATGTGGCAGAGTATGAGGCTCTGATTCTGGGACTAAGAGCTGCGAGGGAAATGGGAATTCAGGAAGTAGCAGTGTTCGATGATGCAGAGTTGGTAGTTCAACAGATCAGGAGCATTTATCAAGATAAGCATCCTCGACTCAGAAGCTACAGAAATGAGGTATGGGACCTAGTTGACAGTTTCTTCTCAGCATTTAACATTTCATTCATCCCAAGAGAGGAGAACACCTTGGCATATTCCTTGGCTACATCGGCTAGTAATTTCAAAGTACCCTTGCCGCCCAAATTCAGATATGATGTAGAGGTTAAATACAGGCCCTCCATACCTGACAACGTCAAACATTGGAAGGTATTCAAGGATGATCTTGAGGTCAAGAGGTTCTTGGAGACTGTCGAGGAATTTTCAGAAATGCACATTGACCAAGACGTCGTCTCATAGGAAGAGCTTGATGGGGGTAATTTCTTGAATAAGATTGCAGGGCGTGACATTGTACAGCTGCCCAGTAACCACATTCCCAGAGGACTGGTTCCTTTGGAAAGGCTCTTTGATAGAAATGACGTATCATTAAAGGGAGAAATCTCGGAGGAGGACACTGGTACTATTCAGTATAACATCGGGACCGAAGATGGGCCCAAACTTATCAAATTGTCAAGAAGTCTAACAAAGGAGCAGAGGTCTGAATACATTGGACTTTTGAGAGAATTTTCTGATGTATTTTCTTGGACCTACGAAGATCTCAAAACCTATGACACCTCTGTCATCAAGCATAAAATTCCATTGAAGGAGGAGGCAAATCCATTCAGGTAGAAGCTGAGATAGATCAATCCCATGCTATTGCCTACCATGGAGAGGGAGGTGAAGAAGCTACTTCAAGCTCAGATCATTGTACCACTGAGATATTCAAAGTGGGTGGCCAACTTGGTGCCAGTAAGGAAAAAGAATGGAGAGATCCGACTCTGTGTAGACTTCAGAAATTTGAACAGGAGCTCACGGAAGGATAACTACCCCTTGCCAAAGATGGAACACATACTGCAGAGGGTAACAGGAGCTTCCAGGATGTCCATGATTGATGGTTTCTCTGGCTACAATCAGGTCTCTATTCTGCCGGAAGACAGGGAAAAGACAACATTCACCACTCCATGGGGCACATTCATGTATGCCAAGATGCCATTTGGACTTATGAATGCAGGGGTGACATTCCAGCATGCCATGGACATAGCTTTCATTGGGGAAAAGGATAAATTCATGGTCATTTATCTAGATGACATCACAGTGTTTTCAAAATCTGATAAAGAGCATTGTTGCCATCTCAGGAAAGTTTTCCTGAAATGTAGAAAGTTTGGTATTTCATTAAACCCCAAAAAATCTCTATTTTCCATGAAGGAGGGAAAGTTACTAGGTCACATAGTATCAGTAGAAGGAGTCAGGATTGATCCCAATAGAATTGAGGCGATACAAGCCTTATCAATCCTGAGGTCTAGGAAGGAGGTCCAATATTTCCTCGGTAAAATTAATTTCCTAAGGAGGTTTGTGCCTAACTTTGTTGAGGAGGTAAAGCTTATAAAAACCATGTTAAAGAAAGAGAATGAAGTAAGGTGGACCCCTCAATCACATCATTCCTTTGAAAAAATCAAGAAAGCCCTGACTGAAGCTCCTGTGCTTATCGGTCCTGACTACTCGAAGGATTTCCTTATTTTCTCCTTTGCCTCACCTGACACAGTAGTTGTTGTTCTATTACAGACAAATGACAGTGGATTAGAATAGCCTATTTCTTACTTCAGCTGAGCATTGAGGGATGCTGAAGTCAAGTATGACACTATGGAGAAGCAGGCTTATGCTCTAATAAAATCTCTCAAATCTTTTAGAACCTACATCCTACAGTCGAAGATCATCGCCTATGTCCCCTTGGTTGCTGTTAAAGACATTCTTATTCAGCCTGACATGGACGGGAGGAGTAAATGGATAGCCAAAATCCTAGAATTTGACCTGGAAATAAGGCCCACCAAATTGGTCAAAGGGCAAGGTTTAGCCAAGCTGTTGGCTGAAGAAAATCGCCAAGCATTGGGAATAAGCGTCATCAATGAATGCTCAGGTATTCAGCAGGATCGACTGCCTAATGTGGACCACCAAAGGGAGCCTCCATTGGCTCGATATCCTTGGTATAAGGATGTCATATACTTTTTGCAGGAGCTGCAACCTCCAGACGGCCTGTAGAAAAGAAAAGAAAGAGCTCTAAAGCTCAAAGAAGTTAGGTACTGCCTGATCGATCAAGTGTTATATTGGAAAGACCCCCTGGGGGTGCTTTTAAAATGCATGAGTCCACCAGAGGATGAGATGATCATGGCTGAATTTCACAGCGGCCTGTGTGGAGGGCACCATTTCTGGAGAGCCACAACCCATAAAATTCTCAAGGTTGGATACTACTAGCCTACCATGTTCATTGATGTCTGCAAAAGGGTCAGAGCCTGCATCAATTGTCAAAAATTTTCAGGAAAGCAACAGCTCAGGTCTCTTCCGTTAAAACAAGTGGTGGTGTCAGGGCCTTTCCAACAGTGGGGCCTAGATTTCATTGGAGAAATTCACCCTCCCTCAAGTGGGCAGCATAGGTGGATCCTAACTGCTACAGATTTCTTTACCAAGTGGATCGAAGCTATTCCCACCATGAGTGCTTCCCACAAGGTAATCATCGGATTCTTGGAGGACCTCATCACAAGGTTCGACTGTCCAAATAAGATCGTCGCCGATAATGCAGCCACTTTTGGGTCTGATCCATTAGTCAAGTTCTATGAGCAGCTCGGGATTAAGCTGATTCACTCCACCCCATATTATCCATAGGGAAATGGTTTAGCAGAGTCCTCCAACAAAAGTTTAATAAGAATCATCAAAAGGTTGTTGGAAGACAACCAAAGGGCTTGGAACTCGAAGCTTAAATTTGTCCTATGGGCTGATCGGGTGACTACAAAGAGAGCGACAGGCCTCTCACCTTTCCAGTTAGTCTACGGAGCCGAAGTTGTCTTCCCTTCTCAGCTAGCCATCCCTGTAGCGAAATTCCTCCAATACCATCAGGAGGAGCCTGATGAAATGATCAGAAGGATTCATCAGCTAATAGAGGTCCAGCAGGCTAGGGAGCAGACAGTGGGCAGGATTCAGGACCATCAGCAGAAGATCAAGAAAATCTTCGATAAGAAGGCCAAGAAGGGGTGGTTTCAGGTAGGAGACCTGGTACTGAAATGGGATGCTCCTAAACAAGATAAGGGAAAACACAGCAAGTTTGAAGCCCTGTGGATTGGGCCTTTCAGAATCTCCGAGGTTTTCTCAAACAACACATACAGGTTGCAGGATTTGGAAGGTGAAGAAGTTTTCAGCGGCCCAGTAAATGGGCATTTCCTGAAAAAATGTTTTTTCTGAGTCTCAGATGACTTTTTTCTTGTAAATACTATCCTTTATTTCTTAGCTCGTTTTCATTTTTATTTTTGCGGCCTAATAAAGACTCCATAGTCCAACGGAAAGGCGACTGGAACTGCAGAAGGAGTTCTTAGAGCATCGTAGGGATGACTCTATCCCCCATGGAGCCTAATGTTAGTAACAATTGTGGTATTGGGATTTCAAAGGGTAAGAGGGCTGAGACCTTTCGAGTCTCGAAAGATCGATGGGATCCTAGCCGTTGACCTTGGCAGGACATGTGTCAGACATCAGAAGAAAAGTCAGGATTTTCAGTTCATCGAAGGATCGGAGTTTCTGGAGGCAGGGAACTCTTAGATGAGTAAATCATGATGCGTGATTGCCCGATTGAATTAGAGCCATCTGTTAGCTGAGGCACATGGCGAGAGATCCTGTAGAGTCGGGGATCAGGGAGCTAAATTCCTATGCACATGACAGCGAGAATCGCGATATCCCGATACCCGATTTCCCGATGGAGCTACAGAGTGTAGTGTAGGATAGGTGTCAGAAGGACAATCCTTGTAGGGAGACAGTGCCAAGTGGCATCGGCATATCGCAAGCTCGGAGGTTCATGGGTTAGAGCTGCAAAGATTTGCATACAGAATTGTGAGATCGTGAGAAGCGATATCTTGGCAATCGCCGGATTAGCGTGTGGGACCACAAGAGAAAGTGGATTATAGGTGGCAGGATGTCACTAGTCCGGAGGATGCGTGCTCATGTCCTCGTGAATGTCGAGAATTCGATGGAGCGTTTAAGCTACAGTCACTTGTAGACTGGTCACATGGATCTTGTTCTAGCCGATAGGGGCTAGCTCCTAGGAGAAGGAGCTCATCGCACATTGGGGATATCGGAGATCCCAGAGGCAAGGAGTTCGTGCATATTGAACCCGCGAACCCAAAACCCCAAAACCTCACCACATACCTCCATCGCCTATCCCTGGCCGCCACGTCCCATCCCTGTAGCATGCCTAATCACCCCTAACTGATTGCCATCCATTCATCACTCCATGTCAAGTCCTCCAGTCACCATGACGACCTCCACGCCCACTCGCTAGTCCTACCATGATTTCTCCAAACAAGATCCAAATGGTAGAATATGAAGGTTTCCTTGTCCTATAGGTACAGAGTCGGTCGGGGCCTTCCCCAATCCCAATGAATCAGTTATTATAGCAGTTGATGGTGGTTGGACATCGTTTCCACCATAAATAGAAAATCCAGAAATGACGGTAAGCTGGTCATTTCATTCACAGGTCCTTTGGAACACGATTGCGTCTGACTAAAGTCCACAAACGTCCAGAGACTATAGGTGCAATGAACACACAGGCGTAATGCCATCAATGCAAATTCTCAAATTGGCTTCTATGGGTTTTGCTCTAAGTATTTAGAGGAGATTTCTCACATTTTGTAGGCATCGATGGTTGAGGTGAGCTCCCGATTGTAAAGTTTTAATGAAGCATTGTTGTTCTGGTTATGTATGAGCTTTGGAGACTTCTTGCCTTATGAATGCCAGTTTCTTTCATGTCTTTGTTTACACTCTATTAGAGCAGCTCAGAATTGGAGGATCCAGTCGAGCTATAGCTATTATAGGATGATGTTGTAATGGATCACTGTAATAGTTACGGAGCCTCTAATCTAGGATGATGTTGTAATGGATCACTGTAATAGTTACGGAGCCTCTAATCGATTTCTGTGATTTATTTAACGCTGAATGACTTGGAATTGGAGGATCCAGTCAAGTCCCCTTTCAATTTCTTGAAGCCCTAAACCAGGAGGATCCTTCTTTCAGAGTTTTTCCCCTACAAACTGCTGCAAGCCTAATGCCTAGAGTTGTTTGTTCACTTTCTCCTAAGTCTTCCACCTGTTCATCCTTAAATCAACCCACTGGCTAAAGTTGGGATTCTAGACCTCCTTCATTCTTTACGTACCAGACTCAGTCCCTGAGTTAGAGTGATACTTCCTAGAGCCATTATCTCCATTTGATCACCCTTTATAACAAATCGTGACATTAAACTAATGGGTGTCGGGCTCTGCTCCTGCAAGCAATCCAGGAGTGACTTTCGACGCTAACACACTTCGGATTTTCTTTCAAATTCTCTACTTTCGTAACATGATTTTCATCTTGGTACTTTCCTCTTGCTACGTAAAGCAATTATCATGAAAATTACGAAAATGTAGTTATTAATGGCATAAATCTTGATATATTTTCGTTCAGTTTGGATTAAATTTCTTCATTGGGAAAATATTAAGTCATTATTATCTAGAAAAGGGCTTCATTTCTACGTATATGTTCTAAGTAATTACAGAAATAGTCCACCAAATTAATGGTTGTAGGAAGGAAACAATTATGTGGGGATACAGTGAACCTTTTTGGACGAGAAGATTAGAATTTCTAGTGGTCGAGATCCTACTGGTACTACTCTACATTGCCTCTACTTCAAAGAAATTAAAATTTAATATGGACATCAAGAATTTCTCTTGTTGGATGTGTACCAGAAGTATTCGATTGTAAATAAGTTGTCACCTGGTGTGTTGATAAGTATATTCCAAATCAAAGGGCCATTTAACTCTAGGGAGAATCTCCTATTTCATTAGCACCAGTCATTTTCAAGAAGATGTTGAATTTACCAGAGCTGAATCTTACCTTTAAAGGAGAAGAAGCGAGGGATTTTCTCAAGAAAATAAATAATGGACTTGAAATTTTGCAAGAATATCTTGAAGATCCTACAAAAATACCTATTGACATAACAAGGATTCATGCTAGTTCCTTAAAAAATCCTTATTGAAAAATTTCATGGCTATTCACTAGAGTTACTTGTCAATAAAATATGGTAACCATCTCTCGGTTGCCTCTGTACATTTTTCATTTTATAGTTCATGGAAAATCCATCTTCAACTAGGGAAATCTTATCTCTATAAAAATTGCTTCCCAACTTTCAAATTTTAAGAAAGAAAAGAAATTATTCATGGCTTCAAATTTAATATTTGTTATTATGTACTGCCATATTTTCAAGGGATTAACAATTGGCAAGAGGGTAGACTCTAAAATCAAACTTGTAACTATCTAGTACCAACCTCTTTGGAGACAAAAGACCTCTATTTACTTTTATGAAGCACATAATGGATTTGTTACAATTTTCAAGAAATTTCTCTTTAGAGATAACACATCCAAGTTTTCATCATAGGCAACAACTTATCTAAATAATAAGGGTATTCTGGAGAAGAGAGAAAGTTATAATGTCATTAGTGTCAATGTTTCATGGAAACATGCACATGAGACCTAGCTAAATCAAGTACAAACAAATATTATCGAGTAAAGGATGAGAGATTAAATATGGAAGAATGAGAAAATATATTCACACTACTCCAATGAGCTAATCAATAATTGATACAATGAATGAATGATATACACTCATATATGAAACAAAATTCCATAAATAAGAAAAAAAAACAAGCAATGAGATTTTGTTAGGAATGCATGCATAATAGTGATGGTATAAAATAGAAAGTCTAAAATAGATCTAGCTCCAGTAAAATACCACTGAAACAATGAGTTGAAAATATAAATATCTCCAACACCCCACCCTGAACATCACTATAGAGTAATAAAAAATTAGTACCGACAACTAGGACATATTAGGTACTCATTTACAATTCAACTAATGAACAATGAATAAAAATGAGGAAAGAGGTAGAACCAGATGGGAACAACCCCCCCCCCCCCTTCCTTCAAAAGACATTGCATCAGAAGAAGAAATGACAGCTACTAGGAAACTATGTTCTTCACTCGAAGATGATCCCACAAAGTATGAAACTTCATCCTAGTGAAGGTCTTGGTGAATATGGTGGCAATTTGTTCAAAGGAATTAGGATAGAAATGAAGATCAATGAGCCTATCATGTACTATATCTATGATGAAGTTCATATGGACCTCAATGTGTTTGGTTCACTACTACTATATTGGATCTCTGCAAAATCTCAGTGTACTCTAATTTTCACACCATATGACAGTCGAACATTGAAATTGGATACCAAAATTGGTAAGGAAGTGTTGAAGCCAAAGTGCCTGAATGAAAAATTTGACTACTCCTATGTAATCAACCTCTGTATAAGATAAATAAATGGTCAATTGTTTCTTACTTGACTAGAAAATAGGGCCAGACCCGAAACTAAGAGTGTACCCTAAAGTGTACTTGTGATTTGTGCCATCACCAGCCCAATCTGAATCTGTGAAGCCTATAATATTCAATGCACAACCAACTTCATAGTGAATCTCATAGCTCATGGTTCCCTGAACATATCTGAGGATGTGTTTGGCAGACTTCTGTTGCAAATCATGGGGCTCCTACATGTATCTAGAAACTATTCCTATTGCATATGAGATATCTAGATGGGTGTAGGTGAGACACAAAATACTCCCCACCAATTATTGATACAAAATGTGTTCCACTAATGGTGTATCCCTGCCATCCTCAATTATGATCCAAGATAAGAAAGGTGTAGGTGCAGACTTACAGTATATCATGTGGAATCTATCCAGAAGATCCCTGGCATACTTATCCTGAGAAAGTTTGATGCCAAAATCTTCCTGACTAATATCAAGACCAAGAAATAAATGAAGTGGACCCATGTCTTTCATAGAGAACCTGTCATACAAAATATATTTTACCACAACAATGGATGAAGAAAATCTACTAGTGGTCAAAATATCATCAACATAGAGTACTAAAATAATAAAAGAGTCAGTAGACCTCATCATGTAAAAATTGCAATCATATTTACATCTAACAAAATCAAGTGAAAGAAGATAAGAATCCATCTTTTCATACTGTTAGCACTCTGTAAATCTATTTGGCTGATAAACAGATGACTAAGGTAACTTTTTCAACCAACTTTGAGACACGAAACTAGCCTTTTCGATCTAGAGAGGGATCTCTCAGAAATGGCGCGGTCTCCACGTAGGATATGACTTTGAAAACAATGGCTAGATTTAAAACCTATGATATGATAGGTTCGGGTTATATTGGCGCAGGAAAGTAAGTCTTGGGCTATGGGGTCGGTCTGAGGAAGAGACAGGACAAATGACTCAGTGACTGAACTTGAGAGGATAAGGCTAGGCGAGAAACATCCTTCAGTGTAAAATCATAGTGTGTGGAAGGAGAAATTACAGGAAGTAACTCAGGAGCATCATTGTAGATGAATTCAGAGTTAGCTTTAGAGGAAAACATTTTGTTTAAGTGGTGCGAACAAGGGGCGTTGTACAACGAATCCGCAGGTTTGATAATTAGTTCTGAAATAGACAGAAAGAGATATCAAATAAATATAATAGGAAATCACATATGCAAATAAATAAGCACAATACATCCAACTGTTACAACTAGAATCTTATCATCAAGCTATAAGACCTTTGCATTAAATTCTGGTCAAAACTCAGATTACATACAATAGTTATTGTCTACCACATTTGCCAACCAACGTTGTTTACATGAAAATGATCTCCATGTATAGAAATATAATATCAGCTTGAGATTTTAGGGTCGAACTACTCCCTCCTAGAATCATGGATCCATTTTATTTGAAAGAGAACAATAACTTCAATGGATTCACTAAAAATAGAAAACCCAACTTTACCAAATCATAATCATAATCGTAATCGAAATATTCTTTAAAATAATTTATCATGATAAAAATTAGACCATATGTTTGTGATGAGTATTCTTGTGCACTGTTGGGTACTTTGTCACCCTTGCACAATGAGCATGCTACGCAACAGTAACCTACAACAAAACACACAGTGGATTGTGAAGCAAACTGGGAAATTAGGCGTTAAATATTACATAATATATCACATATAAAAAAGTATTTTCCAAAACTGAGAGATGTTTTTGTGGCTAATATAGTTATAAAGAAAAACCTCTCTCGGTTTCTTGAAATTCATCTCCATCCATCCGTACTACGTGTCGCAAACACATGTCTCGAATAGGAAATCACGAAAACAGAAAAGTAGGGCTCAAATATTCCTTCTAAGCTCCCAAACCGTGACACATTTTGAAAATCGGAAAGAGGTTTTTATTATTTGGTTTGTCCCTAAAACAACACTCTCAGGGATTTTAAAAATTCCTCTCCAATTGGTCATAAATTGATCTTTAAGTTGACCACTAAACCAGTAATTTGCGTAGTACGACCTGTAGCCTGTGTGCAGGAAAATCCACTACATGACAACCCACTACATGAAGAAATCCACTGCACGACAACCTTCTTTGTGCGACAAAATTATCTACGTGATAGCATCCTCTACGCGATGACAATCTCTGCACAATGACATCCTCTATGTGATAGCATCCTCTGCATGGTGCGTAGTGAATTTTGTAGTGCACAATTGCAAATGGAAATGGAAATAGATAAATTAAATATTCCCTTTTAAAATTACCCTTGGAGATGTTAGATGTTGCCATTCATAAAACAAATATTGGTGCTAACATGCATGACTTTGCAAATTGTTGACAAACCTATAACCTTAGCTATGAAAATCATGGTGCTAACACATACCATGCTCTAGGTTCCTTCTTGAGGCCATAGAGTGACTTCTCCAATATTCATACTAAATATGAGTTATGAATGAACCCCTATGGATGCTCCATGTAGATATCCTCTGAAATACCACCATGAAGAAAATAATTCTTCACATCCATCTGGTGAACTTCCCATCCTTTGGATACTGTAATGGCTAGAACCAAGTGAATGTAGTCCATCTTTGCTACAGAAGAAAATGTCTCATCATAATCTATCCCATGAATCTCTTGAAATCCTTTTGCAATTATTCTTTCGTTGTACCTTCTCACTTGACTATCTCCTATTATCTTGTTCTTATAGACCCATTTTCATCTGACAAGTTTCCTCCTTGGTGGAAGTGGAATCAGATTCCAAGTCTAATTATCTAGGAGTGACTCATACTCCTCCTGCATGGATTCTTCCCATAATGGATTTGCCACAACCTCATTGTAGACATGCGGATCAGAATATTGAACCATATACAAATGCATGGGCATCGTTGGTTTGAAAGATGAAATTACATGACAAGGCTCCTCATGCTGAGATAGAGTCTATAAATTTAAATCTCAAAAAATTAAAAACATTAAGGCTATTTTCTTCCTCCAACAAAACTGCAAATGAATCCTCTAAAACATGCACAAAACAACAATGATGTTTCACCCCTTCCACTGCATTCTCATTTTTGTGTGATTTAACCTATTGATTGCCACCAAGAGGCTGAAAAATCTGTAGAGACTTCTAGAAATAAAAATCTTTTGAATCAGAAGACAATGTTGGCTGAAATGAAACCCTTGGTGGAAAGCAAACCATATCTAACATCGACGTTGATTGACCATCATATTTATTTCCAAGTTGGTAGTTGAGCATAGGCTGCAAATCTAAACTGAAATAACCTTCCATGTAATCAACAACATAGTCATTAAATGCATGAGAAGGTTGTTGGTCTTCCTCATTGATAATAATTTTCTCATGTAGACCAATGTCACTGTGAATGCAGACAATCTTCTCTGCTTCCTTTGTTATATTACAATTTACTTTCAACAATTCAAATGAAGAAAAACATAATGGAAGATAGTTTTCATTTGCAAGTCTACCGCTTTCATCATATTCAACATCATGCTTGGAGGATTTCTGATTTGAAACATTATAAACATTTTTCTTCAACAATTTGAAAGAAGCAAAACACAATGGCAAGGTTCTTTCACCTGATTTGAAACCTTCTTCATTTTCTTCATTACTGTCATATCCACATTTTTCGATTTCTTTGGATTTCTGAACACACTCATTTTTAGATTCATCTTCGACCAATGGCTGCAATTTTGAACTGATAAAACCTTCCATATAACAAGCAACAGGGTCATTAAACACATGAGAAGATTGTTGCAATTTCTTGTCAATTGTTTCCCATGAATCAGTCTAATTTTTCATCAACACACATTCCTCTGCCTCAGTGATGATCTTTAAATTTTCTTTCAACAATTTAACGAAGAAAAACATGAAGGTAAATAAGTTTCTTCAGCTGATTCGACACTTTCTTCATATTCTTATTTATAGCTGTGATATGTAGGTTGATTTCTCTCATTACATTGCTAAAAAGGAACATTTTCTAATAGAGAACGTGAAACTGGTTGTTCTAGGAAGTCAACATCATAACCATCATCATATTCATCATATATAGTAAAATCAACAACATCTGCAATGTCATCTAACAAGAAAAAGCTTGGGACATCAACATGCTCTTCAACAATCTGATTTGAAAACTCATTTTCTTGACTATCTACAAATGAATACATAAAAAAGTCAACCCCATGCTTATCATGGGATGGATCATAAGCTACATTAGCACCTTCTTTTTCAATAAGTGGAATATAATCCTTTGCAAAATCATCAACATTTAAAGCTTCAAGAGGACATATGATATTATTAACCCTCTTCTCAATATTCAAATCAACTGTTCTTTGTTCATATTCATTGTCATGTTATTTAGCATCCAACTCCTCATTTTGAATCTATTTACATGCTTGAATATTGTCTTCAACTTCCTAAGAATTGTCGAACATCTACTGCAAAGACATAGACTTCCTCTCCATCAAAAGAAAAGATAAGTCTCATTGAAAGGTTGTTACATAATGGAGCATGGTAGCAACTTCAGGAGGTTGGAACTCTTTAGGCTATTTATAATAAAGACTAGAAAACCTCTTATTGAAATTTGAGATGGTTTCATATTTCATTCTTCTCATAGCATAAAAGTCTGAAAGGAGTAGATCCCATGACTTTCTCTCACCCCAAAATGTATGTAAAAATTCCCTCAATTCATCCCACGAGCTAATCGAATGAGGATGAAAATGTCTAAACCATGCTTTGGAATATCCTTGTAAGGACTGAGAAAATGCCCTCATAGACACATCATCATGTTCAATCTCAAAAAGATATTTAAAATGATCAAAGAACTGAATATGTTTTTCAGTTGAATGTCCACCGAGCTCTCCATCGAACCTAGGAAGGTACTTATAATATTTCATAGGAAAGTCGTGAAGGATGGAAGGCAATTTAAGAGGACTGTATCTTTCTCAAATCTTGGAGGGTGCAGGATTAAGAATAGAAGGTACAAGGTCATATTTGGTTTCATTAAGCTCACAAGAATGGTCATGAACATCATATGGTTCAGAGGAAGGATCTTGGTGAATATCGGTTATACAAGAAGGAGGTATACCTACAGTTTGCAATGAAGGATATACAAGGGTAGATCTTTGAGATTCATTTGAACGCAGCAAGTGAAGTAATATTCTTTTGAACAACTCAGGAAAGGACAAGACGATATTGATAAAACATAAAAGTACTTCTTGAAATAAACTTAAGCTCGAGTACCTTATTTTTCCATACCGCTCTTCCATATCTCTGTCAACAGGTCTCATTCTCCAGTGGAGTCTTTGAATCACATTTGAATCTTTATTGGAGTCTCCATGAAAACTTTAGCTCTATATTCTTCTGTCAGTGGAATCACCTTCAAACTGATTTTCTAATGTGTGGAGTCACCAGAGTAGAAATACAACCAATATGTGATTAAGTGCCTGCTGCTCTCAAACCTTAGAACTAAAACAATATCATTCTTCCCAAGGAAAGTTTCATTCAATTCTATCCCCGACAATGATTCTAGAATGTTATCACTCTGTAAATATGTTCAGATGATAAACAGATGACGAAGGTAATTTTTTCAACCAACTTCGAGACCCGAAATTAGCCTTTTGGATCTGGAGAGGGATCTCTCAGAAATGGCGCTTTCTCTGTGTAGGATATGACTTTGAAAATAATGGCTAGATTTAACACCTATGATATGATAGGTTCTGGTTATATTGGTGCAGGAAAGTAAGGCTTGGGATATGGGGTCGGTCTAAGGAAGAGACGAGACAAATGACTCAGTGACTAAACTTGAGAGGACAAGGCTAGGCGAGCAAAAACCTTCATTATAAAACCATAGTGTGGGGTGGGAGAAATTACAGAAAGTAACTCAGGAGCGTCATTGTTGACAAATTCAAAGTTAGCTTTAGAGGAAAATGTTTTGTCTAAGTGGCGTGAACAAGGGGCGTTGTAAAACAAATCTACAGGTTCAATAATTTGTTCTGAAATAGACAGAAAGAGATATGAAATAAATATAACATGAAATAACATACGCAAATAAAGAAGCACAATACATCCAACTGTTACAACTAGAATCTTATCATCAAGCTATAGGACCTTTGCATTAAATTCCAATCAAAACTCAGATTACATACAATAGTTGTTGTCTACCACATTTTCCAACCAATGTTGTTTACATGAAAATGATCTCCATATATAGAAATATAATATCACCCTGGGCTGCTAGGGTTGAACTACTCCCTCCTAGAATCATGGATTTGTTTTCTTTGAGAGAGAACAATAACTTCGACGGATTCACTAAAACTAGAAAACGTGACTTTATCAAATCATAATCATAACCGAAATATTCTTTAAAATAATTGATAATGATAAAAATTAGACCATATGGTTGTGTTGAGTCATCCTGTGCACTTTTGGGAACTCTATCACCCTTTCACAACAAGTCTGCTATGCAACAATAAACTACAACTAATACGCAACGAAATGTGCAACAAACTGGGAAAATAGGTGTTAAATATTACATCATATCTCACGGATAAAAAACTATTTTTTGAAACTAAGAGACATTTTTTTGTTTAAGATCGTTATAAAGAAAAACCTCTCTCGGTTCCTTGAAATTCATCTCCATACAACCGGAATCCATGTTGCAAAAACATATCTTGGACACGAAATCACGAAAACAGAAAAGTAGGGCTCAAATATTCCTTCGAATATACCAAACCGTGACACATTTAGAAAATATGAGAGAGGTTTTTATTATTTGGTTTGTCCTCAACAAAACTGTCTTGGGGATTTTCAAAATTCCGCTCTAGTTGGTCAAAAAAATGATCTTGAAGTTGACCACTAAACCAGTGATTTGCGCAGTGCGACCCGTAGCCTGTGCGCATGAAAATCCATTGCGCAATAGCCCACTGAGTGACAAAATCCACTGGACGATAACCTTCTTTGCATGACAACATTCTCTGCATGAAAAAATCCTCTACACGGCGACATTCTCTACGTGACAACATCCTCTGCGTGACAACATCCTCTGTGCAGTGCGCAGTGAATTTTGTAGCACACAGTTGCAAATGGAAATGGGAATAAATAAATCAAAGATTCCTTTTTAAAATTCCCTTGGAGATGTTAGATGATTCAATTCATAAAACAAAATATGGGTGCTAACATGCATGACTTTTCAAATTTTTGACAAACCTATAACCTTATCTATGAAAATCATGGTACTAACTCATACCATGCTCTAGGTTCCTTGTTGAGGCCATAGAGTGACTTATCCAATATTCATACTAAAGATGAGTTCTGACTGAACCCCTATGGATGCTCCATGTATATCTCCTCTGAAATACCATTGTGAAGAAAATAATTCTTCACATCCATCTAGTGAACTTCCCATCCTTTGGATACTACAATGGCTAGAACCAAGTGAATGTAGTCCATCTTTTCTACAAGAACAAATGTCTCATCATAATCTATCTCATGAATCTGTTCAAACCCTTTTGAAACTATTGTTTCCTTGTACCTTCTCACTTGACTATCTCCTGCTATCATGTTCCTATAGACCAATTTGCATCTGACAAGTTTCCTCCCTGGTGGAAGTGGAACCAGATGCCAAGTCTGATTATCTAGGAGTGAGTCATACTCCTCCTGCATGGATTCCTCCCATAATGGATTTACCACAACCTCATTGTATACATGTGGATCATAATATTGAACAATATAGAAATGCATGGGCATTGTTGGTTCAAAAGATGAAATTACATGAGAAGGCTCCTCATGTTGAGATAGATTCCTCCTCAAATCCAATGGATCCCATGAAAGGTCACCTGCTACCTAAAGTGTGGGTTGTGACCACTTGGGAATATGTTGAATCTTTGGCACTGGTTCCTCATTTGGATATACTACCTACTCATCTCCATGAACATAATCCTCTAAATCTGAGTTTGAATATGTAGAATCTGAGTGTATGGAATCATCATATATGATGTCTAGAACTGATGGAAGCACAAGAGTCTCTACATATTTCACTGGTGATGCATTCAAAGGAATCACCTCAAACTGAAAACTACACTCAATGATGAGATGATCTGTATAGGGATCAATCAACCTATACCCCTTCACATCATCTGGATATCCCACAAAAATGCAAGGTGTGCTATGTGGATCTAATTCTTTCTTCTTTTTAGAAGGAATATGGGCTCATGCCCAAGATCCAAATATGTGAAAGTGTATAACATATGGTTTTTCACCTGTCCAAGCCTCAAAAGGTTTCATATACTCAATATATCTATGAGGAGATATGTTTTTAATGTAAGAAATATAGTTAAGTGCCTCATCCCAAAGCTTGGAAGGAAGAGACCTTGCATGCAACATACAACTTGTCATCTCCTTGAGAGATCTGTTCTTCCTTTCAACAAATCCATTTTGTTGTGGAGTGTATGGAACTGTATACTACAACTAGGTACCATCCTCACTAAAAATATTCTGAACATATTTGTTGATATACTCCCCCCCATTGTTTATACGAAGGATGATGATCTTCTTCCCAATTTTTCTCTACTAGAGCTTTGAAGTATTTGATATTCTCAAAAACTTCAGACTTTTTCCTGAAATATTAAACCCAAGTATAACATGATTAATCATCAATACATGTAAGTACATACCTTGCTTTGTTGAGGGAGGGATGTGTAAATGGACCTATGATATCACTGTGAACAAGCTCTAAGGAAGAGGAGGCTCTCCTTGCCTTCCCCTTTTCAAACTTCTCTTCGAGATTCTTGCCAAGAATACATCCTTCACAAACCCCTTCAGAAAAGTGAATGCTTGGCAATCCTTTGAGCATTCCTTGCTTGGAAAGTCCCCACATGTACCTAAAGTTTAAATGGCCAAATTTCGCATGCCATACTCTAATACTATCATCAGCATGCATTAGTAGTAAAGAGGAGTCATGGTGAGAAAACTTAGTGAATTTATACAACCTTGATTTGTGATCTACCTCATCAATTGCAAGAATGGAATTATCATGCATTTCAAGTACATAAACTAAATATGATGTAAATTCAACCTTTTTACCTCTTTAAGTGATTTGATAAGATGAGAGCAGATTTATATAAATCCTTGGAACATGTAAAACATTCTCAAAAATTCCATTAGGTAGTTCCACTCTTCCCTCTCCTTCTACTACTATGAGAGTATCATCCCCCATGAGAATCAAGGGTCTTGAGAATGAACTCAAAGAAGTAAAGAATTCCTCTTTGGATGCGATATGATGTTATGCACTAGAATATATAATCCATTAATAAAATGAGGAATTAATTTCAACCAGATAATGATGATTACCTTTCTTAGGAGCATGATCTTCTTCCTTATTCTTCTTGGCTCCTTAGGGAATGAATTTGATCCGGGTGGATATTGGTGGCCACCCACATGTTCCAACTGGCTCCTTTTTCCATTTTTTTGTTCAGCACATTCTTCTGTACTTCTTTGTAATTGTGGGTTCTACACTTTTGGGGATTTCTGGATCCCTACACCTCTTCCAGGTGGCTACTAGTGGCCTCCCACCTAATCCAACTAGATTATTTTGTATGTTTTCATGTCATCATATCTTGTTGTATTTCCAAGGCCGTTTTGGGGCCCTAAACAGTTTTATTTTGGCTTGCCATAGTCAAATGGTAGGACTAAGTCAGAGTTTGACATTGTAATGTGTAGCTCTCAAAAATACCTTTCCAACGGGCTATCATGCACCTAAAATGGAGATTTCATGGAAACGTTATGACCCCGGGAAGTTAATGTACTAACTTACCCAAACGGGGCCCACATAACTTTTGGCGTTTCATCTTTCAGGGTTATATTTTTGGATGTCTAGGGTTTTGGCATTCCTATTTAACATAAAAAGGCCTTCATAGCCTCATTGTAATCATATTCGGGTGAATGAGCGTAGCCATCACATATCTTCTCAGAGATAAAGATGCCGCCATTCTAGTGAGTCTTTCACTCTGTAATTTTACAGTCTCTTTACAATTCTTTCATTAATAGAAATCAAGTACTGTTGTATTTCTCTGTTTCTGGCAATTTTCATGAGTATTTCATTTTAATTTCTCTTCTTTCATTTTGTTCCGAAAAATAAATCCGTATCAGTGGTATCATAACAGGCTGCTCTTGATCGTTTTTTAGTGCATGTCTTTGACGAGGTCCGAGTATTGCCAGTTGGGTCTCAGGTTTTCCTCTCTTGAGGATAATCACTCTCATACACCCAAGAAACCCTCGATGGCAGAAAAAAATAAATACGGTAGAGAAAAAGATTCTATTATCTTGTTTCTTGGGCAAGCTCTCATGCGATAGAGGGATGAAATGATGGAGAATTTTGCACACATTCTTCAACACTTGCTGATAGTAACAGGAACATCTTCATCAAGCGACCACTTTGGAGGAACCTTTCCCTTCAAGGTAGAAGTTAATTTTGATATTCCCATATTTGAAGGTCAGATAGATGTGGATGCCCTAGAAAAATGGTTAAATCTATTAGAAGGTTATTTCTCTGTTCAAAATTTCTCCGACAGGGAAAATATCACCTTCGCACTCCTCAAGGCTCTCCCCGATGTCAAACATTGGTGGGAAACTTACTGGGAGAAAAGTTCCACAGAGGAATCTAGAATATATACGGCCAAGCCCACTTGGGAATGTTTTGTGGATGTGATCAAAGAACAATACTATCTTGTTGATAACTATGAAGACTAGTACATTATATGGACCACACTATGGCAAGAGAAGAGAGAAACAATGTCAGAGTTCACAAATACTTTCCATACCTTGCGCACTGTTGACGATAAAAAATGCAACAAAGATTTTGTCCACAAAGTATTGCTAAAGCCTATTAATTATAAGCTAAATGATATATATAATACTAATAGGTGGGACCCCCTTGTAGATTGGAGTATCAAATCTGGTTCTAAATTGATGTTTTACTGATGTTCGACACTGCTTACAGGTTTGAGCATGATTAATGACCAATGATGGTTCTATTCACGACAAATGGATGATGGATAATGAATGTATGTGTTGGTTTTGTTGCTCTAGGATCTAATTTCATGTCATAATGGCTTATGATATCCATTGTTACCTTTTATATTTACTCCTTGATTTATTACTTGTGACACCTACAAAAGATACATGCTAGTAACATCAAATAAGGGAAATTGAAAGTAAATAAGCAATATGAACAAAATCCAAAAGAAAGGAACTATGATACTATGCTATACAATACTGCACTATGCATTTGAAGTTTAAAAATGAATGGTGTTAATCCAAACTAACAATGTTAATGGCTATGTGATATATTGATTCATTTGAAGGGACCTTTGATATGTGTTATAGTATGTTTGGCAATGGTTAACGTGATATATGGTGGCACACTTGGCAAGTGATTGATGGTAGTTTTGATGCATAGATTAATTGGATGGATTAATGAAGGGTTGGTTGGCATGTACTAAGGAATTAAATGAGTAAAGGATGGAAGCGATGTGCATTTATTGCATGTCACTCCATACCTCTCCCACTGGTCGTCACCCTAGCTTGGCTATTGTGTTTCATTGTGGTTAAGCTCTGATTTTCAGGCAAGGGAAGAACTTCTCGACCAAACTCTCGTTTTTAAGGCTTTTGGTTATAGGTATGTCTTTTTCTCCATCCATGAACCCACTCTGGTTATGAAATAGATATTGTCTTGGTGATGCATGGGTCTATGATTTTCTTGATACTGGAAACTATGTAAACTTTTGATATTTCTCTGGAATGGATGGTTGTGTGGTTTTCATTACAATGATGGTTGAAGTCATAGTTTCATTGATTATTCTGAGTTCTAGAAGCCATGAAGGATCTATGTCATCCTTATTGGTTTTGGTTGAAGGGTTTCATTCAATCTGTTAGCACTCTGTAATTGTTTTTTAGCTAATAGACAAATGACATAGGTAACTGTTTCAACCTACTTTAGAGTTGAAGCACTAGCTTGCTCAACTCAGAGAGGGATCTCTCGTGTCAAAATTTTTCTCAAGAATAAAAGTTCTCAGAATTGCCTCAAAATGAATAGGTGTGTAGCCCTCATCGTCACGAACCCAAAACAACTTGTTTGGTTTCAAATGGATGTTGGATGAGTGAGATATCACGTTCTGTTCAAATCGTCAAACAAGCAAAAAAAATTGTTGACTCTACAGTCCGTACAGTTCGTACAACTGATGTGGAAGAGGTCGTACAGTTGACGTGGCACATTCGTACGTTGAGATGGTAGTTGGTGACGTGTCAATGTTGAGTTGGTAGTTGGGCAAATCATTGGTGGACATGTGGCATTATTGTGGTGAATGGTTTAGTGCTACATGGCCCAAGGATGGGTTGCCACGTGGCACCATGTTTTCGTTGTTTAAAATTATTATAGAGTTTGTGGGGATCGAACCCCAGACCTCCACCACAATCCAAAGGTTTCACAAAGGGCACCCAACCAGCATGCCACACATTGGTTCTTAATATGAATATGTATTTATGTTGGTTGTGGAGCCTGATTATCTTCCTGATTCAGAGGTCCTTGCTTTCAGTCGTGTTTATACCCCATGAAGTATTTACACCGCAGAAGTATGTACACTCTTCCACGTGGGGGAGTGAAGAGGGGGGGTACCC
>CBVK0100286077.1:0-23484 GCA_900067695.1 Picea abies | reverse complement strand
CTTTCCAATTTGTAATGTGATATTTCAACAGATGAATAGAAGACTGCTTTGATAATTCGTCTCTAAGTTTTCCCGTTTCAGGGGAATCTTGTGAGAAGGGAGGGCCCACCTTCTTCACAAGATTCACCCCTTAGTTAGAAGTGTGATTGTTTAATTCCTGTTTATATTTTGTTTGACTGTTATATGATGAAACACTGTTTGATGGAGTTTGCGTTGCTGAAACACTACTGACTCTGTCTTAGTTATTGAATAGAACTTGTGATTCTTTTTATCAGCAATATTGTGTGGTGATCCCATGTTAGCAGAGGTTTGATTAAAGATTCTTACACAGATAGCAAGGGATTAAAATATCAGGCCCTCTGTAGAATTCATTCCTACTTCAGTTGTGTTAGACAGAGGTCTGGAGAAAAGGTTCTTGCTCAGACAGGAAGGAATCTAACCATCTTGGCTTCAGTAGATCTCTTTTCCCTGCAGTTGTGTTAGCCAGAGATTTGGTTAAGAGTCCCTGCTCAGACAAAAAGGGACTGCAACACCTTGTCTTCTGTAGAATTCCTTTTATTCCTGCAAGTGTGCTAGCCAGAGATTTGGTTAAGTGTCCCTGCTCAAACAGGAAGGGACTGCAACACCTTGTCTTCTGTAGATTTCCTTTTACCTCCGCAAGTGTGTTAGCCAGGGGTTGGATTAAGGGTTCCTACTCAGAAAGGAAAGAACCAAAACATCCTACTCACTGTCTACTTTTCCTGTGTTAATCAGAAACTGGGTCAGAGCCCTGCAAGTGTGCTAGCCAGAGATTTGGTTAAGTGTCCCTGCTCAGATAGGAAGGGGATGCTATACCTTGTCTTCTGTAGATTTCCTTTTATCCCTGCAAGTGTGCTAGCCAGAGATTTGGTTAAGTGTCCCTGCTCAGATAGGAAGGGGTTGCTACACCTTGTCTTCTGTAGATTTCCTTTTATCCCTGCAAGTGTGCTAGCCAGAGATTTGGTTAAGTGTCCCTGCTCAGACAGGAAGGGACTGCTACACCTTGTCTTCTGTAGATTCCCTTTTACCTCCGCAAGTGTGCTAGACAGGGATTGGATTAAGGGTTCCTACTCAGAAAGGAAAGAACCAAAACATCCTACTCGTTGTTTACTTTTTCTGTGTCAATCAGAAACTGGGTTAGAGATCCCTGCTTAGAAAGAAAGGAATCAAACTACCTTGTTCTCTGTAGACTTCAATCTCACAAGTGTGCTAAACAGAAGTAAGGCCCAAAGCTCCTGCTTAGACAGAAAGGAGCTAAGTGCTTTGTTTTCTGATAGATAGAGCTTATTGTTTTCTGCATTATTATTTCCATGAAAGAGTGTTAGCACTGAGTCTCTGTTTGAGAGTAAGGGTCCTGTTCTCTGATTGCAAGACAGTTGTTCTTTCCCATTGCAATGTTATTTTAAATGTAATCCAGGATTCTTAATTTGAACCATAAAGAATTGCAATAGGGAGATTATTTTCTTGTGATTCAATTCAGAACCTCAGTTCACTTCAGCAAGTTTAGATAAGAATGATTTCTTTACTACAACACTAAGTGCTTTTGGAATTGAGCATATATAGTGCGCAGCTATCTTTGAAACAAAAGACTTCCCTGGGTTGATAATTTATGTTTCACTTAGTTGTTTGAAATTAATTAAGCAATTATAGTGACCAACAGTAATTATATCTGTTTGATCGAATGTGGATTGTAAATTTTCTGTCCATGATTGTAAGAGACTTGTAGAGCTAAGTGCAAGTTGTTGTAGGAGGTTGTGAAATCCTTTGTGCTGAAGTGCAAGGAAGAAGGATCTTGCAAGCTGTGTAGATATTATGTCCTGTGTGGAGTAAGGATTGTTGAGGATTTGTGCTATAACTACTTGACCGAGATAATAAATAAGAAGAGTTGGTGGAAGTATCCCAAAGGTGGGGGTGAACCACATAAATCTGTGTGTGGTTCTTTGTTCTTTGATTCAACGTGTTTACTTCTTATTCTTCTAAGTGATTTGATATTTGTAGGAAGATATTCTTATGCTTTGTGCTCCTAGATGTGTATGAATGTTAGATCTGATGTGTATGAATATGCTTAGTGTTGATCTATTGGACTTGATCTAGATTACTATTGCTAAGTTCTTAAATAATATATATTAGTGTGAATGTTGTGATGCTATGTCTTATAAGTGAAGTGGTTATCGAATGTATCTTGAGGAGCTAATGGTGCTAAGTGCTCTATTAAGTTGTATAATCAAAGATCTATGTCCTAGCTAAGGTTGCAAACACTTGAGTCTTGCAACCACCCTTGCCTCTATCTTGGGTGAGACTTCATCTACTTAGTAGGTGTTGCTGAAAGGGCCGGTAGTTAGAGCTTTGTTGGTGATCTCTTGTAGAGTTGAACCCTGGGTCTGCCCTTATGCCAACAAATGGTTCCATTTCCAGGACTAGAACTGTGATTGCTGGGAACTGAGAAAGAAAATATTTGTACATAGATATGTTTCCCTAGTGCGTAGTGTTCTACTTAAACTGTGAAGATTTGTACCAAGAAAGAAAGGTCATATATATATAAAAGAGGTAAGATCTGTAATCTTTGTGCTCTGATAAAGGTAAGAATAGTCAAAAGATTTTAGATCTGTAAGCTTTGTGCTCTCCAAAAGTAAAATAAGTGAAATTTTTTTAGTATGGATCTAGGTGTGTTTGATAGATTTTGTCCTATCTTGGAAACTAGGGCTTTGATAGATGAAAGAAATTTGGATATGAATAGATATGATAGATATGTTATACCTATTCATAGAAAGAATGTATATACTAACAAGCGAATGCAGGATCCTTGAAAGAAATTTTTGTAGGCTAGCTACCATAACCCTAGTGCACAGTACATAAGAGGTTGGGGATCATTTAAAATAAAGAGAGGATTAACCCTCTGTTACAGTTGCATAAGACTAGGACATCTTGCTAAGGAATGCCTTGGTGGAAGACCTAGTTGTCTCTATTGCAAAGCTTTGTACCATGAAGTACTAGATTTCCCTAGAATGATTGCTAAAATTGAAGGCATGAATCTGAAAGAAGAAAACCCTAAGGCAAATCCAGAAATAACAAAAATCCAGAGAGAATCAGACAAGATGTTACTATAGATACAAGACACCTTGAATGATCACCGATATGTTATATTATCAGAGGTATTTAACAATAAAGAATGCATCGAGGTAAGAATAGGAGACTTCGAAATTGATTGTGTTCTAGATGAGGAAACACAGGTGAATGTTATGATAGAAAGAACTTGGGAAGCTATAGAGAGGCCTTTTATGACCCCTTTATTGAGTGGAATAGGGATATTCAGAGGGAAACTAGTGAACCTATGTGGAAGGCTCAATCATATATATATGAATGTTAATGGAACTTCAACAAAAGAATATTTTGAGATTATCAAATTTATTGAGGACAACGCCTCGTTTACTATGTTACTTGGAAATACTTGGATTGAAAGAGATCAAGCAAGAAAGAAGGAAGAATAAAATGTTTTTGAACAATAGAGACAAGAGCTAAAATACTTCATGACCAGAAGGATAGTGCAGTTGATTGAAGAACAGGTGAACATATCGAAGCTATATCACAATAGGAACCTAGATGTCAAAGTTATCAGAACACCAAAGGACTCACAGAAGACTAAAGTTTCTATCTCAGATAAAGAAGAGATGTTATACTTGAACCCTAAGAAAGAAGCTCAGAAATGTGAAGTAACTATATCCAAGGAAACTAAGAGTCAGAATGAGAAAAGAACTATTGAGACAAAGCTCACTCGAAGGAAATCTAGAAAGTTAAGTAAGAACAAGGGAAAGATTGAAAAGTTGTAGAAGATTCCAGATAGAACATCACAAAAAGAAAACTTACAGAGTGGGAGCTTCACCGAGATATCAGAATAGAAACCTATAGCACTTTGTTGTGACGAAGCAATATAGCTGTTGGACCGATATACCCGTTTGACTTCCTCCTTGAATGGACAGAAAATCATTAAAGGATCATCACTAGAACATTGGAATGCACCATAATAGACAGATCAACATTAATGGAAGCTTCATGCTCATTGCAAGAACACCATTGCTGAATTTATTATTCAGTTCGTCACACCATGCATGAAGAACACTTTTTCCAACTAAGAATTAGAAGCCTAGTGAATATTAGTTGTATACAATGGTCATTGTGATCTGGTTGGTCATCCTAGTATAGTATTTGAGATCATTGTGAACCTCGACTAATTTTTCTTTCCAAGTGCGTATGTTCGACGAATTTAGCATAGCCAAAGAATATACAAGAGAGGTAATCACTAGCCCCAGAACTGAAAGAGTCATGTTGGAATGAGGGTTGTCTACAGGTTTACAGGCATCATCGATGAGAGGAGTGTAAGCCTCCCTATCGACTGCTCAAGAAGGAACATCCCAAGCCGACGCAGAATGCAAAACCAAACATAAATATGATATGGCCAATGCGAGTTTGGTTCCATCCATCCTACCTGCTTAGATACCACCTCTGAGTGGTGTGATCAACAAAGATAGTGTGCCTAGAGACTTCAAGTACACTCTAGTCACCACGTACCTACCGAAAGGGGTACACGCAGTCCGTGCAAATCAAGACAAGATTGCAGCATTGTAGTGAATTCAAACTAGGAGTTCATAAAGTCTACAACACACTTGCCCCATACAAGTACCTAACCATAACCAAGGGCAAGAACTCCAAGATAGCCCCTCAGCAATGGACTATGAACCTCTCATAGTCCACTCTATTGAACATCTTGAATATCCCAAATTTTGGACGTTACCAAGAAGTTAATGCCTGTGTTAAGCTACTCCTAATGATCTACCTTAGAGGATACCTATGGTTGAACCACCACATCACAGTTGATCTAGCATTGCTCAATAGGATCATAGGTCTTAGCATGCAGGGCCCTGATCCCCATGATTATTATCCTGGAAAGACCACAGATCGTGATCTTGCTCAAAATATCAAAGAATCTTATGGTGATGTTGATAAAGGAACGTGAGGCTACAAGGCAACCTCCATTTAGAGTGATGCAGTGTGCCTTCCATGTTAGTTGATCACAAGAAAGATCGTTCGCAAGAATTGACCCACGCAAGTATCTGACTTTGTAGTTGACCTTGCAAGAAAGTGCGTATAGGGACTATAGATGAACTAGGTGAAGTACCTGGTGAATCAACTGGAGATCGACTGCAGAGAAGCCCAGGATCAGGGGCATGAATTCCATTCTAGCTGGCTCTTGATACTTATAGATTTCGTTGCATGGGATCTATCAGAAGATCCAACCTTCCTTGATCTCGACCCTTTTGAGACCTTAACCACAAATTTCAGTACCTTATGGTACTCAAATGATATGAGCAAACAATGGAAATCCAATGTCATATTCCATACCTACTACAATTAGTTGAAGCACACCATCTAGTCTGAGCCTCGAATAACCCTGAATACCCTCTTCAGGTTCAGGCCCTTAATGAAGTTCAGTGTGAACTACCACTTCATTTACATAACAACATGTGCTGATGAGAACAAAGAGAAGTTACATTCTTATTATAAGCTGACAGAAGAAGACCTAGAGGAAATCACCAAGGAATGGTTGGTAGACCTCCTTGTTTCAGCAGACCCTACAGAATTGTTCGACATCAACAACCTAGAAGCTATGCAGGATATACCTGGGCCCAATAAGATGAAGAAAACAATGAAGACGAAGAAGAATGAGGAAATATGGGATATAGACAATAGATATGTAAGGACCACATCCATTACACTTGATAAAGAAGGTAATGATGAAGAAGTTGAATAGAGGCCAACAGGTGAAGAGGACTTGTCGAAGAAAAGGAAGCTTTCACCTCTAAAACCTTCCTCCTAGAAGAAACCTAGAAACCCTGTAACCAAGATGGAGACCATGCTCACCCAAGATGACTTCAGTTTCCTCCTCGTGACTATGAAAAAAGATATAGAAGAAATAACAGAAAAGTAGGAAGCCAAGCAAGTGGAAATATACAACAGAATTCAGAGCGAGCTCCAAGGAGTGCAACATACACTTTGATCAAGCCGCGTAGTCTCCACTGTGCCCCTGCTAGAAGGAAAAATAGAAGAGGGAGATGAACCAGTTCAACTTTGCAATATTGCTACCATAGTCAAAGCATGCCTTCAAAAAACATAGGAAGAAACCATGCATGCCACCCAGGTCTTAAAGAAAGCACTGGAGGAAATCATCGATCAACACTGAGCTACACAACAAGAGAGGGATGCTCTCCAAGAAAAATTGGAAGAAGATGGAGCGAAGATCCAAAAATAAAAGGAGCAGTGGCTCACGAAGCACATAGGGATCAAAGAAACAGTCAACAGATAATTTCACTCTTTGAATGGCTTAGAGTAGAAAACAAAAGAATCCTTAGAACACCAAGTGATGAAGCTTGCTAAAGTTATTCAGTAGCTTCAACAAAGATTCATAGAATTAGAGATTCAGACCATACCAAGTACCCCTTAAGAAGAGCGTGACCAGTGAGAAATGACTGTGTGGAGAATAGTAGAAAGGATTAAAACACTTACTGAGGAATTAAAACAATTAAGTAGTAGAAGTGCTCAGATACATGAGAACCTAACCAGGAATCCAGAATTGCACAAATTGGATTCGCAGCTCTAGGAGGTGAAGCATGAAGACGAAAATCTACAAGTGGAGATGAAGGCACTATCACCCATAGAGAAAATGAAACGGTCTTCTGAGAAGCACATAACACAGCGGCAGTTCCATATAATCCAACGAAAGGTAGTGGAAGTAACTCAACAACTTCAAACTTTGCAGGATAAGGCATGTCACCTATTTATAGAGATTGAGAACCAAGGAATAGAGTTGGAATAGGTCATGACTTCAGCACAACAACACCTAGAAGGGATGGTTAATGTCTCACTCATCCAAGAGTTCACTGAGCAAGAAGCAGTTGCAATGCAGTAGCTTGAAGTAGCTCGAGCCAAGCTCGAGGTGTTTGAAGAAGAATTGATTAGACCTGAGTGACTTTGGATGAGTCATAGGTGAGTGTTGGGGGCCTATTGGCCCTTGACCAAGTTGTGGGAGATACTTGGTCATATTTGACCATTTTTCTAACTTCGACGCCCTATCGAAGAAAGCGCACAAGATGAAGTAGAGATCATGGGATCTCGATCCATTTTTGGGCCCCTTTTTAGGGTTTGGGTTAATGTAATGGGAAAGGGATGTCAACCCATGGATTTACCCACACTTAGGCCCACTTTTGTATGTATAAATAGATGTCTAGGCAAGGTAGAAGAGATCCGATGGATTAGTGCTAGTAATTATATCTATGTGATCGAACGTGGATTGTAAATGCTCTGTGCATGATTGCAAGAGACTTGTAGAGATAAGTGAAAGTTGTTGTAGGAGGTTGTGAAAGGCTTTGTGTTGAAGCACAAGGAAGAAGGATCTAGTGAGTTGTGCAGATCCTCTGTCCTATGCAGAGTAAGGATTTTTTAGGCTCTGTGATATAACTACTTTACCAATATAATAAATAAGAATAGTTGGTGGACATAGCCCCAAGGTGGGGGTGAACCATGTAAATCTGTGTGTGGTGCTTTGTGCTTTGATTCAATGTGTTTACTTCTTCTTTTGCTAAGTGCTTTGATGTTTGTAGGAATATCTTCTTATGCTTTGTGCTCCTAGATGTGTATGAATGTTAGATCTGATGTGTATGAATATTCTTAGTGTTGATCTACTGGACTTGATCTAGCTTATTGTTGCTAAGTGCTTGAATACTATAGATTAGTGTGAATGTTGTGAAGCTTTGTCTTATAAGAAAAGTGATTATTGAATGTATATTGAGGAACTAATGGTGATAAGTTCTCTAGTAAGTTGTATAATCACATACATGTGTCCCAAATAAGGTTTCAGACACCTGATTCTTGCAACTTCCCCTGCCTCTACCTTGGGTAAGACTTCATTTTCTTTGTAGGTGTTGTCGAAAGGGTCAATAGTTAGAGCTTTGTAGGTGCACTCCGGTAGCGTTGAAACTTATGTCTACGCCTATGCCAACAAATACAAATACTATACATATGTTACAAAAAGTCACCCAAGGCGACCCACCTATGAGTAATACTTCTTGAGGTAGAGCCCATTTCTACGCTCAACCAAAACATTTCCCTCAAAGTCCACTAAATGATAAGTCCCCTTCTATAGTAATTATTTCATGATGAAAGGTCCAAACCACATGGGCTTGAACTTGCCTACCCCCAGGGGGTCCTTATATTGGTCATAGACTAGTACAAGGTCACCTTCATAGAAAATTTGAGGATGAATGGACCGATCATACTGACACTTGGATTTTTTTTTGTGAGCCTGATTAGACAAGGCCGCATCATGGCATTGTTCATTGAGTTGTTCCAGGTATAGTAATTGTTCTTCAAGTGGTGAAGTATTTGGAAATAACTGTACGACCAAATTTAACAATGGGATCTGTCATTCTATAGGTAAGACTACTTCCATCCCATAAATGAGTTGAAAAGGTGAGAAACTGGTTGCAGTCTTAATAGACGTTTGGTAAGCCCATAATGTCAAATACAACATAAAATGCCAATTCAACTTGGCCAAATTGATTGTTTTCTATAGAATGGTTTTAAGAGATTTATTTACATCTTCCACTTGACCATTCTCTTGGGGGTAATAAGGTGACGAATTTTCTTGCCTCAACACAAGATTTGATGTTAACTCAATCATCATTTTGTTCTAAAATTCATTGGTCAGTGACAATCTCTCTCAGGATGTTGAACCTTGCGATTATCTAGTTGAATAAAAATAGAGTGGTTGTCTATCTGTCATCTTTGAACATTGGCATATCTTTGACCCACTTGGGGAAGTAGTCTACAACTATGATGATATAGCAGTGCCCCCTTGCTGAAGGGGGGTTGCATGTAGTGTAATCAATCCCCAATTTAGTGATGGGACCAATGGTAATAATGGGAAACATGGGAGCGGGGTGTTGCCTCATATTCCAATAAAAGATCTGACACAGGTGGCACTTCTTCACCAATTCAACACAATATTTGATTAATGTCGTCTAGAAGTAACCAACTCATAGAATATTTTGGGTTGTTTCCAACCCAGACAAATGACTGCCACATGCTCCAGTGTGGCAATCGTTAAGCATGATTTCCGCTTCTTCATGAGTGAGACATCGGCAAAGGATGCATTCTACACCTCGATGATACAATGTGTTCTCGAGTATGAGATAATTCTTAGACTGATGGTGTATACAATGACGTTCATCACGAGAAGCCAAGGTGGGACACTTCAAATTTTGGAGGTAGACAAGCACATCTCCATACTAGGGGTAAGAATATGTGATCAAAAACATGTCTCCTTTGATAGGCGACTCATCAGGTATAACATCACCTGATTCAACCGAAAATTCTAATATGAGTTTTGCGAAGACCATCGACTTTTTGGATTTTGAAAAAATGAATTCCAAGTCAAATTTCTGGAGGATAACTATCCATATACCAATTTTTTTGCCAATGACTCGTCATGTCAATACGTATTGAAATGGATTCACGACAGCAATGATGGTGGTCTTGCAAAACAAGATATAATGAAGAAACCGTTGGACAAGATGAATTGCTACCAACACAAGTTTTTCAATATGGGAATAATTGAGTTCTAGTCCAACTAGGCCTTGACTCAGGTAATAAATCACATATTCTGAGAGTAAATCATCCTCCTGAACTAATACCATACTGATGGTCAAATTTGCAGTGGCCAAGTATAATAGAAAATCTTTATTATAATTGAGTGGTCGAAGCAGAGGGGTTGATATGAGTGCACTTTTCAATGCTGCGAAAAAGCGTTGAGAGGCTTAGTCCCAATGAAAAGGAACATCCTTCTTTAATAAACGCATAAAATCCTTTGTGATCTCAGCATAGTTTTCAATGAAACACCGTAGAAAATTCTCAATTCCCTGTAGACTTTGATGCTGAGGTATGGTGCACGAGGGAGGAAATTGAACTATTTCCTCAACCTTGAGAGGATTGACCATGATCCCTGTTGTCAAAATAATGAAAACTAATAGACAAACTAATGTGATGCAAAAACTACACTTTTTTGGATTCAAGTGGATTCAGTAGTAGTGACACCGTTCAAGGATAAGTTGGAGGTGTTCTGGATGATCATCTCTCTTGCGAGATCGTGATTCTAAATTATCGAGGTAAGCCTTGAATATGTGTTTGAAATCATGGAAAGAAAAAGACATGGCCTGTTGAAACGTAGATCCAACATTTTCCAGACCAAAAGGAATCTTACGATAAGAGAATGTACCCCATGGACAGATGAAAGCAGTTTTGTGTTGGTCTTTGGGTTTGATTTGTATCTAATTATATCTCAAAAAACCATCCATGAATGAAAAGGCCTCGCAGTATGCACATTCATCGACTATCTGGTCAATAAATGACATGGGGAAATTATCTTTTGGGTAGGCCTTGTTCAGGTCACAAAAGTTTGTGCACATGCAAATAATACCCTGTTTTTTATTGAGTGGCACGGGATTCGACACCCATTGAGTCAATTGGATGGGGTAGATGAAACCATCTCTAAGTAGTTTCTCTACTTCAACCTTCATACCTGTTGATTTCCTAGGATTGAATGGATGAAGCTTCTTCTAGACCAACTTGACATCAGGATAAGTCGTGATTTCATGTTCAACAATTCTTGGGTCTATGACTATAATTTCCTCGTAAGACCAGGAAAAGACGTCGTGGGATTCTTTAAATAAAGCTATGTAGATTTGAATCAACTCAGGGGAGAAATCCACTCCAATGAAGATATTCTCCATGACACCATGGGTTTTGAAGATGTCAATAGGTATCGTCTTGGCTATTGTTTCCATATTTCCTCCAATGTAAACTGCATGTGGTTTCAAAGGATTGATAGGACAACCTTTATCTCCATTCATGGTCAGAGTGAATTCTCCTACTTCAATCTATCTTAACTTAAGGAGGAATTAAGATCTGTGATGAAGATCATCCCAGGGTCTATCTAGGCTAGTCATTTCCTCAATAATAGCTTCATTTGAAGGAAAGCCTAAGTCTAAAGAATCTGTATCAGCAAGGGAACCTTGAGCCCAAATAGGCTCAAGCACTGGATCTAACTCTTGTGCTGGAGTCAGATCGGGGTTGGTAGAAGCTCGTTGAATGATCGAGTATGCAAATTCTACCATGGAAAAAGGCATGTCCATGCCATGGTTCTCTGTCCCTTCCATCATAGTGTATGGGGAAGGAAGGGTCCACAGATCGTGAAAGTACATCGTGCGAAATGATGAGATTTGAAAATTTTTATCCCAAGGCTAGTCGGGGACAGTCGTCATATAATGGAAATTGTTGATCAGAGGCAGGTAATTGAAAGTACCCATTAATGATGGGCACATACCAACCCCTAAATTGACGATGCTAGGCTGGGGGTTATAAATCATTGGGACTATGGAGATTCCCGATGAAGGATTAGGAGAGAAGGATAATTGATCAATGGTCACAATTTGGCCCTCGTGAGGAAAAAAAATAATCAAAACACTGTTGTGACCACTGCTTGCATAGTGTAGGTCCAACTCCTACCTAACAAAATATTGTAGTCGAGGGATGCATCAACCACTTTAACATTGACACACACGGTTTCCCCCCCCAACCACACGGGGAAAGAGGGGATGATCCCATGTGGTTGGAAAGAAAAACCATAAAAAGATGTAAGTAGACTAGGTGATGGAGACAAAATGGGTTGGATGATGGCCTTCCAACACACCAAAGACATCACACATGTAGATGTTCCCTCATCCACCAATGTACAAAAAATATTCTAGGTAACAGTTTTTGTGGTATAAGTCACTATTATCTGAAAAGCGACATGGAAAGGAAGATGAGGTTTTAATTCAAAGGTATCAAGCATGATCATTTCTATATTACAAGTCTTGGTAGAGCCTAGGGAAACTAATAGGGCCTTTCTCTGGGAAGCGCAACTATGGAGGACTTCCAAAGTAGACATCGCACAAGGCGTTTGTGATAAATCCTCCACCATAGAGTAGTTTTGGGTGGCCCTTGCATTTGGGTTGTAAGAATATTTTTTGAATGCACCTTTGGGGATGTGTGTCACTGTTTCACCCAACATATTCTCAATCTAAAGGGGAAGAGGTGGGTTTTCGACTTCTTTACCTTTCTTAGAGGTGCCTGGATTTTCGTAATCATGTGCTCTAGTTGTTATATAAGCATCACCTTTCATCATATAGACATTTGTGTATGAAGGATTACTTGAAGACAAAGGGGGTCCTTGATTTCCCCATTCCACACTCGAGGAGGATTGAGTTAGATTTTTCCCATGCGGGAATGGGTTCATTAACACAGAAGGTTGTTTTTGTGCCAATAACTTCTCAGCCTCTGCAAGTCGAGGGAATTGATGGGTTGGGTGGTATTACTTGCAAATATTACAAGGATACTTTGACTTCTTCTTTTCAGTGTCACCCCTATGAGCATTATTGGTAGGTTTCTTATCCCCCTTACCCTTTTTCCATTGTTTCTTATTTCCATTAGGTTGTTGGGTTGCCTTTGGGTTGGTCGTTTTTACACTGTGTACATCCAACCTTTGGGTAGGGGGAGCGGTCAAACCAGTGGTTTGGCTGGACACTCTATGTTGTATCGACAATTGTTGCATTTGATTAGACAATGGATCAACAGGCTTGGTTTGTGATGAACCAATAATTCCATCGGTATGTGGTCCATACCTTTGTTTTTTTTTTTCAAGTATTGACCTCAGTGCATCTAGCAAAATATCGTATAGTAAACCATATTGAGAGTAAATTACCTCTAGTTGTTGCACTCTCATTATCGCATCTTCCTTGGAAAACACTTTGGATGTTGCAACATCTTTAGATAACTAGGGTACCAAAGACTTAAGGAACCACTCTAACAGGAATGTTGTTGGTATCGGAACTTTGATCAAACTCTTTTGGAGTCTCCATTCTTGGATATGATTTGAGATATGGTCCTCTTTTGTCTGCTTGAAATTGGCCAGCAATTTTGTGTCAACATCATATCTCATAGGTAATTGGAAATGGTTCAGGAAAGCCATTGCCAATTTGTTGAAGGAAGAGTATCGTTAGTGGTTGAGCTCAATGTACCATTTTGTAGCACTCCCTATGAGAGTGCATTGAAACAATCACAACTGAACGGAGTCATCTCTTAACGAGTTGGATGAGCACCATAAGTGGAAGGTAGTCACATGATCACTAGGATCTTTGTTAGGCTTGGCCTCGAACTTTGGAATGTCCGAAGGAAACTTGGTCGGCATGGGAGGCCAACTCGGATCATAAAATATGGGGTCATTTAAGAACCTTGTCAAATCTAGCAAGTGTAGGGTTGCCAAAAATGACAGTTTGGGTTGTGGATTGTAGCTGGGGAAAAGGAGCCCGGGGTTTGATTGGCACCAGGTTGCTAGGAAAATTTAGGTTGTTGGCCAGGGCTCTGGTAATAACCATGATCGTGACCAATGTATGGAATGGATGCTTGTTGATACATCATCTGTTGGTTCCCATAATAAGACGTAAAGGGTTGAGTTTGCGTCGCATTCCAAGGATTTTGAGAGGGGTTGTTGTAATATCCCTTGGCCAAACCCAAATGTAAATATAATACAAGTATATTTAAGCTGGTAAGTTGTTTAGACATCATTTTGTAATACACATGTCATGGCATGGTGTGCACATATACCGCACAGTAAAGGGATGTAATGTGCACATTTATGAATATGGTGCACAGTAACTAAGGTGTGTGTAACCTTAGAGACAAAGGATACAACGTGAAGTAACTAAGTGCATGCAATATTAAGGTCAATAAACCTTTTTGTATATAATATTCATTATAGGTTGGTGAGCCAATATTATAAGTCGAAATGCTTATGTCTTGGAATTAGCTAGCGCACCTATATGTTAAAGGGCCAATGAACCTACATTGTACATGAACTCATGATTAATATAAATCACATCATTGCATGCAGATTGACTACGATAAAGAGATGGGGGACTTAAATTCACCATTTAGGGAAAGGGAGGGCCAAAAGTCAAGGGAATATTATATTAATATTTCCCAAAACATAGAGTATGGATAATTTTATCCTAAGTTTTAAAGTTGAGGACAAGTGGATAAAAGTAACTTCTGATATGACAAGTTTCAAGTTGGTGAAATGCATTGATATCATGGGGAAACTTAACTAAGGGGACTCGCTCTCAGAGAGGGGGGGAGATGAACATAAGGGAAGAGGTAAAAACCATTAGGCTAACCATCGTTTGGGAGAAAATATTTCACAATGATCCCAAAACACTCATTTATCCAGTCAATGACTCCATGACCATTTCACTCACACATTTTGTTATCTTTGAGACAACCATTCCACCTTTCTGAAACATGTTTCCCTATCCTTTTTGGTTGGTGTACCTAGTTATCTTGGAGTGGGTTTGAATAAGTGGGTTGTCAGGCCCATAAGTAGTTCTCTGGGTGAGAGAATTGCTGGGGATTGATTTTCGTTGGTGCTAAACTGCAGTTACAATGCTCCAAGACTTTTAGTCCAACCTATTGCTAAATCCCTGGAAGAGAAGTGGGGTAGCAAAGGGACAGTTGAGCAGAGAAGGGGCACACTTCCTTGGGTGGGATAGGCATGTGGGGAATGAGAGGCTATAGGCTATTAGTTGAGTGAGCACCTGAGATGAAGTCTTTCCTATTGTCCATGAGGCTTAGCCTAGATAGGAATCCCTTTACCCTGGGTGGAGTTCAGTCCCAGCTCGAGGGTGATTCACTGTTGAGAGTGATGAACAGTGCAATCTATGGCTAGGAGGTTCATGGACAATCTGCAAGCAGTTGGTGATAGTCTTTCTAAGATAAGTACCAATTGTATGAAATATGGATATGTTGTTTTGTTATTTGCATGTCCATGTTACGATTTTACCATGTATGTGGCTATGATTTCTTGTGTGCATATGGGTAATTTCCTGTAAATGATGCATATCATTAATTACTGTTATTTTACTATAAAAATCGTATATTATAGAAAGCAATGGTTTGTTATGTTAGATGTAAAGCTTTCGCGAGCATGTTGTATGTATATGTTTAGTTGCACATAGTCTAAAAAAGTAAATTTAGGTTTCATTTCTTAGTTGACTACTGGGTATGCTATTGTATGTTCCATAATATGGGAATGAAGGATGTTCCTAGAGTAGCATGTTCTGGATTTATGGCTGGGAATTTTACCAACTGGCATCAGAGCGTGAGTCGTTTCTCTGGAGTGGCGTACCTCAGCCTTAGGATGGTCAGGAGGATCATTACAGTTTGTTATCACATCCCAGTTCAACACTGAGCTTGGATGGGCCAGAAGGGTGCAATCGAACTGAATATTCACTAAAAAGTAACTTCAAAGTGACCATAATTAGAGTCATAGCATGTCCTTGGAAAAGGTTGGCGTACTGGCATGTGTAGTAAGTTTGGCACCGTGCGGGAAACTGTGGTGTGTCATTATCCGCTATAAATTGTGGTGTTGCATGAAGGATTATTATGTGTATATGCACGTGCTAAAAATTAGCCATGCACGGTAATCACACCCATAGTAAGGTGCACATGGGTTGCACAAGTTTTTCTTAACGCCGAGGAGTTTTGTGGGTGCACACATAAGTATGAGTATAAGTTGTTTCATGACGGTGTATTCAGTAGTATGGGTAGATATTTGAGCGCCAAGGAATATGTTAAAATTGACACGGGGTATGCATAGGATGAAAATGCATGTGGAATACCAATCCGTAGTATCAAAACTGCGCACAGTAGATGTTGGTGCACAACACTAGAGTAGTGTGCGTAAGTAGTCAGTACGATGAAGAATAAATGCACAATAGATTTAGGTGCACAGAGAAGTGTACCTTGTAATATTGTTATGCACAAGGTGAGTTAATGCTCATTAAGTTGCTTGGAAGGTGAGGAGTCTAAGTTTAAATTGCATAATAATAAAAGAAACATAAACACATAACCACATTGAAGCATTAATTAAAAAGAATTAGGAATTTGAATTTCTTCCGATTTAGACAGATAAAAATAAAATATAAGATTACAAGAAAAAAAAACTTATTATAAAAGAAAACAAGAGTCATAACATCGCCAGATAGAAATTGTAATAAAACAGTCTAAAATCTATTTCTATATTTATATAATCATATTAATCACAAAATTACAAAAGGGTGATGACAGCAGTTAGCCTGTTGTAGAAAGGACCCTTGAAGAATAAGTCTATCATCTCTTGTACTTCTAACTCCACTACAGGATGTTCAAAATTCACTGAGACATGCTTATCTTAGTTGAAGACTTACTTCATCTTAGAAATCTCCTCCTTTAAAGAGGAGTCTAACCATATCAATTGATTTTCTCCAATGCTTTCGGCTGCTTCAACCGTAGATTCCTCCTTCTTATGCCTCTTACTCCTTTTCTTCTTAGCAACTAGCCTATTGATGACTAAATCCTTTATAATGGGATTCAACCTAACTTCCAATTGCAAGTCTTTAACTGGCTCTATGTGGAACTTAGTTGCTAGAAGGTGCATGAGAATCCTTTCCTCCTTATTCACAGGAAAGCCTAGCATGTTGCTTGAATAACCAGTTTCACTCGACATAGCTTTATCCATGTATCTCGAGTTGGAGATACCAAAATGTGTCTTCACAAAAAGTAGGAAGTCGGGCAGCTTGAAGATTACTATGGTTATGGATAGAAAGATATCTTCATACTTAGAAAGTGGTAATTATAGAACTCCATTTATGAAGCGCAGATAGATTACGTACAAGGAGCGTTGGGTTGCCATGCTTGACCAATCCATTTTGAATGATTAGCTGTTGAGTTTGTTACATGGCATCATTTAGTTGACGTCACATGTAAGTACCGAATGAATGGAGTAGGGTGATCTGACTAGCCGTCTCCCACTCCATGAGTGGTGGATTTGACATGTTGGGACATGTGATACCACGTATTGGTGAAAGTGGTTTCAACAATACCACCTTCTTGAGCAAGTGTGTCTCAGAATACATTGTGCGTCAGTGTTCTTGAGACTTGGGTTTTATATAGAATTGTCGTGGTGATAACACCAGGAAACTGGGAGTGATAATGCTAATGTGTATGTTGAATTGAAATGGTGCATATTCTCATGAATTGTTGAATTGTTAATCTGATTAGTTTCGATGGCTGCACATTTTGAAGAATTAACAACAACTCGGTCAAGACAGACCAATGTAGAGTCTATAGAAATGGAAGAGGCATCGGATAATTACAGTCATCCAGAGAAGAGAAGAGGGATGGATGTCCATCTGGGCATGGAAGGAATGAACTCCAACAAACATGGAGAAGAAAGAAATGAAGATATGAATATCATTGAGACCATTAAGAATTTGCAAAAGGATGTCCAAAGCCATAAAGTTGATAATGAAAGGCTTATGAAAGACAAAGAGAAACAAGATGACTTCAACATGAAGCTATTGGAAGGTTTGAATAGAATAGAGAAGAAATTGGTTAAGGAGGGTAACTCAAGTAGATCTAAGAGTCACAAATCTTCAGAGGAGAAGAAAGAAGTAAAAAGTTCTGGTAGACATCACCATCATTCCCATAGGCATTCCCATAAGAGAGCAATTAACAACTCAAGTCTATCCCTTGTCAGAAGGTATAAGAGATATGTGGTGGATGAGCTGCAAGGAGAAATGAACAAAATCAAACCTCCTACATTTGATGGTGAGCACAAAAAAGATGAAGATGTTGAAACATGGTTGCTAGGCATGAGGAAGTATTTTCAATTGCATAATTATTCTTCTTATTCTGAAGATAGAATTGCTATCTATCTACTCAAAGGAAAGGCCTCCATGTGGTGGGATCAACTTGTGTAGGTATAACAGATTGTAGAGAAAAGTGTTACTTGGAGAGAATTCAAGAAGTATTTTGAGAATAAATACTTGACCAAGAGATACTATGACAATAAAATGAAAGAGTTCTTTGAACTCAAGCTTGGAAGTGTGACCATAGATGAATATGAGAGAAGTTTTATGGAACTATTGAAGTATGTATCTTTCATTAAGGATGAGATAGTCAATATTCAATGGTACTTAAGTGGATTGCCATCGTTCATCAGTGAAAAAATACAGTATGATGATCCCAAGACATTAGAAGAGACCATAGGTTCAAATATTGTCCTCACAGAGGTGAAAATGGTAGGATTGTTCATAATGTACAACGAGCTGAGATAGTAGACAACATGGACAAAAATGTGCCAAGGATTTATGCATCCCTAGACAACAAGTAAGTAGAGTATTAGTCCCACATGATTGAAGTGGAAGGTATGATCAACAACCAAAACTTTTCTATTTTAATTGATTCAACATATAGCCATAGTTATATAGACCCAAAGATGGTGGAAAGTTTGCATTTTCCAAGAAGAAAGCATGGGAAATCTTGGTTGGTGCAACTAGATACAAGAGCCAGAAGAAAATTTAATGAGATGGTTAAGTCCTGCCTCATAGACATGAATGGAATAAATACTAGGGAAGATTTGAACATCTTACCCTTAGGTTCCTATGAATGTTTAATTGGGATGGATTGGTTGGACCTACATCATGCTCTATTGGATTTTCATAACAAAGAATTCACTTGCTTGGATGAGGAAGGGAACCAAACAAAAGCACAGGGAATTCCCAGGACAGTAACTGTTAGAGAAATTTCAGCATTATAGCTAAAGAAATGTTATAGAAGGGGATGTCAAATATTTGCACCTCATATGGAGGAGACACCTAGAGACAAGGTGCCAAATTTGGAGGATTTTCCAGTCCTGAAAGAGTTTGAAGATGTATTCAAGGAAGTACTCGGACTACCCCCAAGGAGAGACATTGATTTCTCTATAGATTTGATGCCTGGAGTAGTGCCAGTGTCAAAGACTCCTTACAAAATGAGTACACCAGAATTGAAGGAGTTGCAAATGTAGCTTGAAGAACTTTTAAAAAAGGGGTATATACACCCAAGTGTATCACCTTGGGGTTCCCTAGTCTTGTTTGTGAAAAATAAATATGGAACGTTAAGATTGTGCATTGACTTCAGAAAATTGAATAAAGTGACTGTTAAGAACAAATATCCTCTACCAAGGATTGACGACCTCTTTGATCCATTGAAGGATGCAAGTATATTTTCAAAGATAGATCTCAAATCGGGATACCATCAGGTAAGAATTAAAGAAGAGGATATCAATAAGACCTCCTTCAAGACAAGGTATGGTCATTATGAGTTCACATTGGTACCATTTGGATTATCAAATGCAGCAGTTTTTTTCATGTTCTTAATGAATGGTGTTTTCTGAGAGTATTTGGACAAGTTTGTCATTGTCTTTTTGGATGAAATTCTTATATATTCCAAGTTATAGGAAGAGAATGAACATCATTTGAGGTTGGTATTGCAAGTATTAAGGGAACATCAGTTGTATGCCAAATTGAGAAAGTGCTCATTTTATCAGAAGTGAATTCATTATTTGGGGCATATCATCACAAAAGATGGGATAGAAGTGGACCTTGAGAAAGTAGAATCCATTAGAGAATGGTCAGCACCAAAGAATGTGATAGAGGTTAGATCTTTCATGAGCCTTACAGGATACTACAGGAGATTCATTGGAGGATTCTCGAAGATAGCACACCCAATCACTTCTTTGTAAAGAAAGTGTATGAAGTTTCAGTGGACGTCAGATTGTGAAAAGAGTTTCCAACATTTGAAACAATTATTGACAAGTGCTCCAATACTAAGGATTGTAGACCCAAATGAAGATTTCATTGTATGCACAGATGCATGTAATGAAGGACTGGGTGGAGTCCTCAGTCAAAATGGGTTTGTGATATGTTATGAATCAAGGAAGTTGAAGGAGCATGAAATAAACTATGTCACTCATGATTTGGAGTTGGCATCCATAGTGCATGCCCTGACGAAATGGAGACACTACCTCATGGGAAAGAGGTTTGAGCTAATAACAGACCACAATGGTTTGAAATATTTATTTGATCATCCAAATCTAAATTCTAGACAAAGAAGATGGTTTGAATTTCTAAGAAAATATGACTTTGATATAAGGCATATCAAAGGGAAAAAAAATAAAGTGGTTGATGCACTCAGCAGGAAAGTACATGAGCTTCATGCTACAACCATAAGCATGTATCAGACTAATGTTAAAAGAAAAATTCTAAAGGATGCAAATACAGATCTACGGTACAAAGAATTGATAGCAAAGCTACAACAAGGTAGGACACCACAAAAGATGGATATTTATAAGTTGGGAGTAGATGGAATATTGTTGCACAAGAACATAATTTTTGTACCAAATGTTCAGAACTTGAAATGTATAATTTTTCATGAGATGCATAATTATCCTTATGCAGGGCATCCCAAATATTAGAAAACCATAATAGAAGTCAAGAGCCAATACTTTTGGCCAGGTATGAAGAGAGAAATTGTAGAATACATCGCTAGGTGTATGGAATGCCAGAAATTTAAAATAGAGCATAGGCACCTAGCACGATTGTTGCAACCTCTGCCCATTCCTAAATGGAAGTGGGAAGTGGTGATAATGGATTTTATTATGGGATTGCCCAGAATAAGAAAGCTACATGATTCAATTATGGTAGTGGTGGAAAAGCTTACAAAAGATGCTTATTTCATTCCACTAAAAACTACTCACAAGGCAGCAGATGTCGCTGATATTTTCATAAGAGAAGTGGCATGATTGCATGAAATTACTAAAATGATTGTATCTGATAGAGACCCAAAATTCACCTTGAATTTATGGAAAGGATTATTCAAAGGATTCAGAACGAATCTGAGCTTTAGTATAGCTTACCATCCTGAGTCTGATGGACAGACAGAAAGAGTGAACAAGGTGATAGAAGATATGTTGAGAATGTATGTGATGGACAAACCATCAAAATGGGAAGACTAATTACATTTAGTAGAATTTGCTTATAACAATGGGTATCATGCTTCATTGAAAATGAGCCCATTTTAAGAAATTTATAGCATAAGATGTAGTACTCCAGTAATCTTGGATAATCCCACTGATAGAATAGTAGTTGGGCCAGAGTTGCTCAAAGAGATGGAGGACCAAATGTTAAAAATTAAGCAGAATTTGAAAACTTCCCAAGACAGATAGAAAAGTTATGCAGATAAAAATAGAACCCACACATAATTCAAAGTGGGTGATCATGTTTTCCTGAAAGTAAAAGTTAATAGGAGTTCTCTAAACCTGGAAAGTTGTGCCAAGTTGGCAGCCAAGTTTTGTGGACCATTTGAAATCCTAGAGAGGATTGGTCTAGTTTCTTATATGATTGCATTGCCTACATCTATGTCTATTCATAATGTCTTCCATGTATCATTGCTAAAGAAATATATACCTGATGCTAATCATGTTATTGATTGGGATGTTATCCAGGTGGAGCAAGAAGGCACTTTCCAAGTGCATTTGATGCGCATCCTAGATTGAAAAATCATACAACTCTGGAATCGATCCTTAGTGTTATAACCCTAAATTGCACTATCCCTGCTTACCTGGCTTCAGGCCTACTCATGCCTCTTCCTAGCCAAAGCCATGCTAAACAAATCCTCAAAAAACCACTTAAAATAAGCAACCTGCGCCCTAACTTCTCACTGGGCACGGGGGACCGCTTGTTGTCCTTCTACTGCATGCAGGTATCCGTGGTCTAGCCCAATACAGCCCGCGGGTACCTAACAAAGAAAAAAATCAGGAAAGTTTCCGCTGGAACACGAGGCTTTTTGTCAGTTAACTGGAACTCTCAGCCATGCATGGCCGAGAGTTCATCTAAAACCCTAGCTCCTTCTAGCCTATAAAAGGAGGGGTAGGGGTACTATTCAAAAGAGGAAAAATCATAGCAAAGAAACTCTGCCAAATTGCCAAGTCAGTTTTGTCCCAACCCTTTAGCCTTGCCTCAAGCTTTAGGAGAAATTCATGCAGCAGCAGTTGGAGGACAAAAGAAGAGGAGGAACCCAGGATCAGGATCGAGGAATGGTGGCCGATCTCAGAAATCATTGTAAGTTGATTCACATTGAGATTAATGAAAAAGATACTTTTCCCGTCCCAAATACGTGAGTCTCATCTATGTTATTTGATTTGTGTTTTATATCTAACCCCCTAGTAGATCAATAGCATGCATGTGTAGTTTTGTCTTGATTGCAGGAAAGCTTTATTGAAGGAGCAGCAGCAGCAAGGAGATAAAGGCTCAACGGAGGATCTACTTCAACCGTCGATAAAAAGGTTAGTTGATTCTTCCCATGTTTGCATGAAAAAAGGGGTTGAGATTTTGGGTAGAAGGTTAAAAGTTAAGTCTTAAGGGTCATGATCTGCGTACAAGTTTAAAGCCCTAGCTTGTTATTCTGTAGGGTAGGAAAACCCCACAACAGAATTGGCGACTCCACTGGGGAAAGTCTTACTCTTAGGGTTTCCTGATTTGGTTAAAGATTTTTTGGTAGTTCAAGGAATTAAGTCTTTGTTTCTTTGCTTATTTTGTTTTCTGCTAGTCAATGCTAGCAGGGAACCTGGTTATCAATACCAGTTTTCCTTGACTGATGCTTGAAATTCATTCTCGGGACACACAAAGGTACCCGCGGCCTGCAAGAGGCCTGCACGTGGGTAACCCGTGCCTTAACTGTCTATAGCACGTGGGTATCCGTGGGCTATAGTAGTTTCAGTAGTGTGTAGTTTTCAGGAAGCTAGAGAGGCAGTCTCCTCTTCCCTATCAGAAGTTTATCTTCTTAGGGGGATTTTTGGATCCTATCTGGGTCTTGATTGGTTTATTGTCTTGTGTTTCAGTCTTTCTTGTGGTGTGTTTCTTCACATTGGTTTTTCTTTTTTGCAATTTTTTTTTTTCTGTTAAAGTGATAGCATCTCAGCCTGTCAGAGACTCTGGTTGTCAGTACCAGAAGCCTTTTTCAGGACTAGACTATCTGTGTATAATTTTTTCTCAGTATTTGGACATACCCACGGCCTACGTAGTCTTAGCCCATGGGTACCCACGTGCTGTAGTGGAACAACACACGGTTACACGCGTGCTGTCTTGGTGACAGTCGCGGGTCTGTTAGGTAGTTTTTCAGCTTGGGTGGGGCAGTCATCCCCTCCTGTGGTAAGAAGAGCTCCTCTCAGAGGTTTAGAGTCTGGGGCTACATAGTCAGCAGGTTAGGGCATTTTTTCCCTTAGCTTGTGCTTGTTATTTGATTTTTTATAGAAAAGACAAAAGAGAAAAATATTTATTTCATGGTTTTTAGGCAAGTGTTAGAATTGGTGTTGATGAGATTGCTTTGTTGCATTTTCATGCTCTGATTCTGTCTGCGATCTGTGCTTTAAGCCAGAGTTTTATTTTCATTCTCTTGGTTTTT
>CBVK0100286076.1:0-23488 GCA_900067695.1 Picea abies | reverse complement strand
AATCGAGAATTTTTTTTTGGGTGAATCTTAAAAACACATAAATGTATATAATACATAAAATTATATAACAAAATACATGTGAATATGGAGACAATTTTAGGAAATTTATTACCTTATTAGTCTCTACCTTTGGGGCCGAGGACTATTAGTAATCAATTTTTAAGTCTATACACATTAACCAATGTAAATGAAACAATTTAATCAAAGTTTTTAACACCATTTTTTTTCTACCAATCAAAAGTTTACAACATTTTTTTTATTTTCAATAGGAAATTTTTTTGAAAAATTTGAAGCCATATTTAATCTCACAATTTATTTATTTATTTTCAATAGAATTTTTTTTTGAAAAATTTAAAGCCTTATTTGATCTCATTTCATTTTTTTGGAAAATTTGAGACTTTATTTGGTCTCATTTCAATGCATATAGTCGCATTGTCCCAAAAAACTTTGATTAAAAACACACCATGGCTGAGTAAATTTTTGAGAAGTGAAGTACTGCTAGACATAGGTCTAGCATTACTTCACTGGCATTAAATGTTATATTGGGCATTAAATGTTATATTGTTATGATGTGTTATAATTCCATATAAGCTCATAATCATTACAGTGTGAAGCTGGAGAAAGCTCGATCATTATGCCGGTACTCATAGGTTCGTGGTTGTCCGTCCTGTTGCAATATGGTTGTAGGTATGATCGACATGAAGATAACATGCAATCTCTCTTCTCCACTATAAAGACTATCTCGTTGTGCTTGCTCCTCTAGATGACAAACCACTCTCTTGTCTTTGTAAGAGCCTTTCAGTTGTCTCTGTCGTTGTGTTTTCCTGCCGTTGTGCTTGCACTCATCTGGACGGACCCTCATCCATCCCAACACTGTTACAACCCCTCATCCATCCCAACACTGTTACAACACTGCTACTTCCCTGGAGTAAAGCGCGGATTTTCACTTGGGACCGCCCAGAGATACGTCCGTGACACCAAGGCTATCGTCGGCACCGCCGTGGACATCAAGGAGAACTCGAAGGCCTACTCCTTTGTGACCAACATGCCTGGCGTCAAGAGCTCCAACATTAAGTTCGGTTTCTGTATTTTCTTTCTTTTCTGTCTATTGACATTTTCATCCGACCGCGAATCGAATCTGAAGGCTTGCTTGAATTCCTGTGTGTATCTATTTTGCAGGTTCAGATTGAGGCTGACAACCATTAGGGGGAAGCGAAAGCGCGAGGCAAATGACGAGGATACCAAATACATTCGCATGGAGAGAAAGCCCGCCAAGTATTTTAGAAAATTTGTGCTTCCCACTGACGCCAATTTGGATGCGATTTCTGCCACCAATTGTGAGGACGGGGTTGACTGTTACCGTGCCCAAGGCATCACCCATAGAGACGGTTTCCGGCTCGCTTCCAGACCTAATGCCAGCTAGGTAACCTGCAAAACCAGCAAAACCAACAAAACCAAGCAAAACCAGTCGGTTACCTAGTCAGTTGCATCATTCTTTCTTTGGGTTGTGGGTAGCCTTCCACAACTGTAAGATGGAGGTAGCCCCTTTGATTCCCTGCTCCTGTTCTTGCTCTTGTAGTTTCTGTTCCAGTTCTTGCTTCTCGAGAGTCCGATGCTCTTGGTTGATATTATGACTTGAAAGATTGAAATCCAGCAGGAGAGGCATAGGTGGTAGAAGAAAAGGCATAAGCACCACTACCAGCACCCCTTCCTGTTCCAGATGCAACAGTTCTGTCTCCTGTCCGAATGCCCATCGGTGAACACCTAACATACAATCCAAGACGTAATGCCTATCATTCAAAAAAGTACAAGCACTTTCCAAAGTGATGCGCTTATAGGATCTGCAGTTTATTATGTTTCAGTAAACAGAAGCAAAGCCAACTCTATATTAGCGAAAATCTCATTCACCTATAGCACTATCTCCTGATTCATGTGATATTCAATAATTCCTCCTCCTCCGGCACAGGCAACGAATCAATTGAGCTGGTTAGAAGGGCATTATTCAATCTATCATTCCCGCTATTTTGATTTATCAAAGCCAAAGAAAATTCGAAAACCCACTTTGTAGAAAGGGTGGGTTACAAGGCGGGTGATAGATAGACCGATCCACTCCACCGTTTCTGGTGTGATCCGAGCTCCAGCCCTATGCTACCTTGTCCGAGTTCGGATCCAAGCCTAGTGAGAGATTGAGTTTACCTCATTCCTAGAATTTTCCATTCCAGTCTCAATGGACACGTTGTTAAGCATTCCATGCTTGTTGTATGTAGGAGACTCTCCATGTGGCTAAACAACTTTGTTGTTTACGTCGAAAGGTATTGGTCACTGAAACACTGCCATAGCTACGACTGCATCCAACTACAAATGCTTAATCTCAAGGAACGTGGCAATAAAAAGTTTTATACATATTAATTTTTTTTAATCAGTGAACCTGTTAATCAATGGTTAGAGAAGTAATTTCTTAATCATATTAAGTAAATGTGAAAAAGTAAACAAGGTAACTGAAGTATTCATAAATGCAAGGAAGGTATGAGCATTAAATTTCATCCATTAATTAGAGAATACGACTAAGAATATGTCAGCATCTTCAATTATTAACCATAAAATTATAATTTTAGATTAAAAAGTGATTAATTGTACCCATTATCTAATAGGTGTAATAATAAATCTATTTGTATTTGTAGCATCTTCCCAAGCATTTTCAATATCAAAGTAATGATGAATCACTATTCAAAGTAATTTCCCACCTTTTTGCTGGCCATTGAGTGTGACTATTGTTTTACTTTATCATTATTTTACAGTTACCATTTATTTGGCCCAACAACTTTGTTGTTTCTTACAATAATAAATCTATATTCATCGTTTAAAGAGCATTTGTAGCATCTTTCCAACACAACCATAATTAATTTAAATCTGATATCGGAATCTGCACTGATATTAAGTACGCACTTAGTCTAAATCTCTCAGCTATTAGATTCAGCTATCAGTTATAATTTCTACGCGGTGATATTAAGTGCACATATTCTCCTTAGTATAAATTATTTTTGTATCCTAGCTTTGATAACCTAAAAACCAATCCTTAGATTTTCAAATCGTAGTTCGAATATATTAACCACTGATACGGATTGAAACGTCTCCCATTAATAGATTAGATATTAGAATTTAAATTTAACTAGTTATAGGATTGAAAACTAAATCTTCTATATTGTTGAATTTATTTTCAGTTTTAAACATTTTACTCTTCTCTATAATATAATTTAGGGTTTGTTGTTAAAAATGCTGAACTCACTTTTCCATAGTCATATGTAGTTTTTTTTATACAAAGTAACATGGCATATATTGTATGAACTGAAGAACATATTATGGAATAATCTAAGAAAGGCTAGATTTAAAAGGAAGTCAAAAAATCAGTTAGAAATAATGTAGTCAAATGTATGTGGAGGCAGTCAACAAGAGAGCGGCCATGGTGAACAATCTAACTTATTATATACTTGAGCAATAACGACAGTGTGGTCCGGTCTATGGCAACTATGTAATAATCATTCTCAGGTGCTATCGTGTTTTAGTGTTTCTAATCAGCCAAAAGAATGCAGTAACAATGTGCATTCTTTTGGCTGATTCAACAAGATACCTTAATCTTTAATCTGGAATCTAGGATTGCTAAGCTCCTCTACCTTCTTGTTAATGATTTATATATATTTTTTTGGATAAATCTTAAAAACATAGAAATCTATACAATAAGTAAAAATATTTAACAAAATACATGTAAATATGGAAGCAACTTTAGGAAATTTATTACCTTATTAATGATTTATACATATATTTTTTTGACTGTTTTATATTTTATTATATAAGTAATTTTAAAAAGTTATATATATATGAAAATAATTTGTTTAAAAATATAGTTGAAATTGTAATTGAGAGTAAGGATAATAAATGTTATTTGAAAGCATATGACTCTATTGCTATAACCTCAACGATGAGGTAACTTTCTTATAGATACTATCTAGGTAGAAACTACATTTTGGTTTCAAAGTAAGACCCAAAACATGTAAGGAAACATGTTAACGACCAAGATCCAGAGAGACATTTGACATGAGTGAAAGTTTGTCCCCTTATGGGTCACCAATGGAATATTTCAAGTGGCATGGTGGCATGATTTTTCTTGAATAACAATGATGAGTAAGTGTGCATTCATGGATAGCAATTAGTGATTAGTGTCCTCACTCCCAATTGACAACTAACTTATAATATTTTTTTTCACCTCCAGGAAATAATGGCAGCATTCAAGGAATGACACCAATCAAGGAAGAACACATGCATCCCAAAAAAGAAGAAGATAGAAATTAGTTTGCATTTGTAAATAGAAATTAGTGATGATTGTCCTCACTACCAATTGACAATTAAATTATAATAAATTTTTCACCTTCCAAAAAAATCACGTTGTAAACCTAAAACCACTAATTAAATTGATTGATATAATATACTTGACTAAACTCCCTTTACTCACATTAAATATGATTATTATATAGAATATAAAGTATACACTAAAAACACTATTCTACTTTTTATACTACTATTTAGAATTTAGAATAAACTCCCTTTACTCACATTAAATATGATTATTATATAGAATATAAAGTATACACTAAAAAGCCCCCGGGGGGCAGCTCAATTGACAAGTGCCGTGAAAATGAAGTTTCATGAGGTTTCGAGTTCAACTCCCTCCAACTTACCTTGTGTGCCGAGTAAGGGGCATCGTGGGTTGGATAACACGGCCACGTGTAATGCGAGCACGTGCCCAACTAGTTGCTGATTCTGGAGGTTATAGTGGTAGCGCTCCTGCCATTTTCCTCCTTCAAGCTTGTTGTCTCTGGTTCGCCAAAATGCACCTTTGTGTGTCCAACCTAGCCCATGCGCTCATTTTTGTGCTAAAACCTAGAAATGAGTGGATAACAAAAAAACCATGCAAACTGTAGGACAGTTAGGGAACTAATCCCCCTAACCGCACAGTCCATTGGGCATATGGTCCATGTGACCACACATAAAAGAAAAAGGCTCCAATGCCACGGGTGCATGCAAGTGTGACAAGTGGCGGGTGCATTTGGTGTTATAACCATTTCAAAAACCAAATCCATGCACCAAAATTGTTGACAGGTCGTATGAACTCCTACACAAAGTGGCAAGGTCATATGGTAGTGGTTTGAAACTAGGGGCTATACAAAACAAAACTCATGCGCATTGTTAACCACCGGTCATATGTGTTTACACTAAAACCCTGGGCTGGGGCTAAGCCCCAGTCGGGCCCACCATGCCGGAATATGCTATAATTCAAACTTAAATAAATTAAAACACACATATATTATAAGAACTAATGGTGGGCGCGCCAGTTGGGCGACCCTTCCCAAAGCTCTACCCCTGCTCGAAGGATGCGGGGTCAAGTCCTGCAGACTCCACAAATTTTAACCAACACCCAGGTGACACATGGAAACCCTCGCTTGGGCTACTCATCACCAATTTGTTTTCCACCAACATGCCACATGTCCACCAATGATTCACCCAAACCACCAACTCATCATTGACACATCACCACTTGCCATGTCAATGGTCGTACCTCTTCCATGTGTGAGTCATACACCTACCAATAAATGATTACCACATCATCATGTATGGATTGTACAGACTGTATAGTCAACATCTTTTTTTTGCCTATTTGGAAAATCGACCAGATCATGATATCTCACTCATCCGATGTCCATTTGAACCCATTTGAGTTGTTTTGGGTTCATGACGACAAGGGCTATGCACCTGTTCGTTTTGAGGCAATTCTGAGAAATTTTATTTTTGAGCAAAATTTTGACCCTTGGTCTAGATTATGATCACACCTTCCAACTGAAAGGCTTTTGGACCCACAAAAGTTTTTGATTATTTGCCTGAGCTTCAATACTCTTCTGATTCCAAGTTCTATCAACTAATTCTACTTGAAAAGTCTTTCTGACAATCACCTAGATACCTTTACATGCCTTGCACTATAACTGGCTATGTCCCTCAACCACTATTCTCTGGCTGTTGCTAACCCACTGTTCTCTTTGTGCTTGGAAGACTGCCATCCTCCCCACTGAGAATCAAGTCCCTCTTGTGAACTCTTTGGCATCAAAACAATCTACTCTACAAAGGCTGCAAAAACTTTCCTGTGACATCTTGTCACAAACCAAGAAAACCATCAATCTTGAAAACAAATTTATACAAGACTGAAAATGATGCCAACAAAGTCTTTTTTCTCTTCAAGAAAATGGTCGCATCTTGTACTTCATCAAAGCACATGTCATTTTCCTACATCTTGGTGTACTCAAAATCAACTTACAAGCCAACAAACACCATCAACTAAACATAAGTTGAAGAACATGATCGACACAACATAGTCATCAAGACAACATCGACACAAGTCGAGACTCACTTGGAACATATCGACCTTCCCAAAATAACAAGTCGACATTCATGATACACAATCATGAGTCATTCATGATGAACTATCACCAAGTTCATTGTTTATGCACACACAAAAACACATGCATGTGCATGACTCTTCAACTCTCCTTCCAGTACAAACATAAGTACATAAAATCGAAACATGCGGGTACATAAGAGCTGAATATGAAAAAGTTATATGGCTATAACAAGTGCGCATCATACCCCTCTTTTACATCCTCCTGGCAAAGTTGTGCAACAAACAAGAATGCCTTCAAACAAATTGCATTCACATGCAACTTGCATCATACAAGTTGTACTTGTCATACTCTCAACATAAATGCATACATAAGGCTGAAATGTGCATCTACAACAGAAAAATGCAAGCCTTACTTGCTCAAGAAATCTAACCATTTCTTACCAAGCCAACTAAATGGTGATTTGTTCTGCTGAAATTCGTCTTCTTGCGAATCATCTTGTCTCACATCGATGATTGAATCTCCTCTTCCATTCTTGCCAATATCTTTATCCATCTACTTCTTGTGTTGTGGATGAGTGGTTGGATGCAATGTCCAACATGATCAATGAGATGACCCCTCTTCTGGCAATGAGTGCAAATCTTTTGCATCCTCTTTTCAAGTTTCCTTTGCTTGGAAAGTTTCCTGAAAGTGGTCAATGTTTTCCAACATTTTGAAACATGATGGTTATATAAACCACAATATGTACATGGACTTTTTCTTCCATTTTTACATGCAAATTTACCATGTTTAACATAATCAAAAGCAATTGAATTATAGGCAGAAATATACCTTGAACATTCACCTTTATCGCCTCTTTGAGGAGGTGAATTTGAAGAGTTACAAGCTCTCCTTTGAAGACCAACAACAATGTTCTTGTCCTCATGGCTGCCACAACTCTCTTGTTTCATACATTTGCATTCATCTTGAACACAAGCTTTGCATGGTTGGGGGATTGAACCTACAACAAAAGTTCTTCTTGGAACTTTTTCCCTTGTCTCCTCAACCTCTAAATTTGCTCCATCATTTTGTTCATATCCAGGACTGCAATACTTGGGCCTCTCTTCAACAACAATAGGCTCAACAATGCCTTGTGCATGCTTGCCTAAACCTCTACCTTCATAGCCCATTTTTAACAGCAACTTGGACCCTATTCCTCTAGTGTGATTTTCAAAAACACCAAAGAATTCATCTTGAGAGGAATTTGAAGATAAACTAACATTACATACCTCATGTTCATGCATGTACTTGATAAGGGTTTCCTTTGCCTCATGGAGTTGAGTTTCCATCTCATGCAACTTTTCAAGAAGCTAGTGCTTCTCTTCCTTCATGGCCATCAATTGCTCTTGAAGGAAAATGCTCTCTTTTCTTTCTTCCCACAACTCTTGTACCATATCTCTCATGGTTACAAACTCCTTCAACATATCTTTGTCAAAGAACTTGGATAATGAATATGTATGAGAACTATCAATGTTTGAAGCTTCCTCCATCCTTGCAAGATATCAAACTTCAACACAAAACTTACACAATAATTCCAACAGCTAAATCTCTAGCTATCAATGACAATCACATGACCAAAACTATGCTTTGATACAACCTGATATAAAAATATGGGCTAACTTTTTTTCTATGCAATCACCCTCTATTCCATTAAAATAAGCTTTTCAAGACCTTGCTCAATGTCTTAGTTATGCAAGAGATTTTATATGTCAAGTTCATGCTTCTTTTAAATGTTTATGTGTGAGTTATTTAAAAATTTAAATATGTGTTTTAAACAAATACACAATAAACATAACTTGCAACAAATAAACCAGCAAACTCACAACAATAACAAGATGATAAAGGATTTCACCCCCAACTGGGCTACATCTCCTTGAGCCTCCATCAATGGACTAGGCTCTCTGGGATTATTTTGTCAAAGATTCTTTTACAAGCTTCTTCTCAACTCCAATGGATTTAATGACTGTACCATTGGGTTCAAAATACATAAAACCCCCAAAAATGACTAATAGAACTCTGAAAACGGATCATGGCTCATCCGGGCATGACCTCTTCTACATGTGGCCTTGAGCTTCCCTGAGCTTCCTTGTGGAAAAAACACCTGTAAAATTTCTCAAATGCCTCTAAAACCTATCCTAGTGTGTTCAAAGGATAACAGTTAGCCAAAAATGTCTATTCAGTCACATAAAATAGACTTGAGCTCATCTGAGCATGGCCTCCATCAATGGGGGCTTCAAGCTCCCTGGAGCTCCCTGAAACATCAATGCTGTAAAACCTACAAAAGAAGTCTTCAAATGCCTTTTAAAATAGTTCCAATGGATTCAAAAGATCCAAAAACCCCTAGCTAGGCTTTTTCGGCACCTCATTTGGCCAAAAAATGAAGAAGATAGGCCTCCTGCCATTTTCCTCCTTCAAGCTTGTTGTCTCTGGTTCGCCAAAACACACCTCTGTGTGACCAACCTAGCCCATGTGCTCATTTCCATGCTAAAACCTAGCACCAAGAACATAAATAAAAAACCACACAAATTGTAGGACGGTTAGGGATCTAATCCCCCTAACCGCATAGGCCATTGGGCATATGGTCCATGTGATCGGTGCATGCAAGTGTGACAAGTGGCGGGTGCATTTGGTGTTATAACCATTTCAAAAACCAAATCCACGTGCCAAAATTGTGGAATGGTTGTATGGACTCCCGCACAAAGTGGCAAGGTCATATGGTAGTGGTTTGAAACCAGGGGCTATACAAAACAAAACTCTCGCGCATTGTTAACCACCGGTCATATGTGTTTACACTGAAACCACGGGCTGGGGCTAAGCCCCATCCTAGCCCCCCCACGCCAAAATATGCTATAATTCAAACTTAAATAAATTAAAACACATATATATTATAAGAACTAATGGTGGGCACACCGGTTGGGCAGCCCTTCCCAAAGCTCTACCCCTACTTGGAGATCGTGGGGTCGATTCCTACAGACTCCACAAATTTTAACCAACGCCCAGGTGACACGTGGAAACCCCCTCTTGGGACATGTGTCACCAATTCGTTTTCCACCAACATGCCACATGTCCACCAATGATTCACCCAAACTGCCAACTCATCATTGACATGTCACCACTTTCCACATCAATGGCCGTGCCTCTACCACATGTGAGTCGTACACCTACCAATAAATGATTGCCACATCATCATGTACGGATTGTACAATCGACATGTTTTTTTTCCCTGTTTGGCAAATCGAACAAATCACGATATCTCACTCATCTGATGTCTATTTGAACCCATTCGAGTTGCATTGGGTTTGTGACGACGAGGGCTATGCACCTATTCGTTTTGAGGCAATTCCAAGAACTTTGATTTTTGAGCAAAATTTTGACTCCTGGTCTAGATTTTGATCATGGATGGTCCATCTCTAGAGTCATAATTATTTTCTACACCAATCAAAGTTAAGAAATTCAACATTGGGATGAATGAAAATCCTTAAATGGAAAGCATTAGAGACTATTAGGATGAGCAAAGAGTAGAAAGAATAACAAAGGTATTGCGCGAATACAGTGACATGTTCCCAATGACCTTTATAGAGATTAAAGGCATAGAAGGAGAGCTAGGTGATATGAAGATACCCCTCAAACATGATGTTATACTTTTTAGATGGAGACCTTACAAGCCGAATCTAGTGTATAAGTAGAAATTGAAAGCAAAAATTGACTAAATGTTGGAAGCTGCAATTATAGAACCAATAGAGGAATCTAAATGGATTAGTCCCATGGTAGTCCAAGAAAATAAGCAAGGGGGGATAAGGATTTGTTTAGATCTGAGGAAACTCAATAATGTTTTTTTACACGACTCTTTCCCTACCCATTTTATAGATGAGGTCTTAGATAATGTGGCAGGCGAAGAAGCCTATTCATTCATATAAGGATTCTCAAGTTACCATCATATTAAAATAGCTCAGGAGGACATGTATAAAACTTATTTTGATACATAATGGGTATCTTACCAGTATACAATCATGCCCTTTGGAATAATGAATGCACCAACCAATTTTTCAAGAGTAGTCATAGTTTCTTTTAAGGAATTCATACATCAATTTCTACAAGTATATCTGGATGAATGGACTATATATAGTCTTTTAAAGGACCATGTAGAAGTTTTAAGAGTAATGTTGGAAAGATGTAGGAAATGTTAGACACAATTAAACATCAAGAAATGAATTTTTGGTACACCTTTTAGGATATTGTTGGGACATATAGTGTCTAAAAAAAGTTTACTAGTTTAACCTACTAAGGTTGTAGTCATTGTGAATTTACCACCACCAAAGTCATTGCAATAGTTAAGAGCCACACTCGGACATACAAGCTATTATAGGAAATTTATAAAGGGGTATGCACAAATTATTGCACCAATGGAAAAATTGTTAATGAAGGACACATGATTTCAGTGGAATGAAGATTGTCAACAAGCATTGGACACTCTAAAGGAAAATATGGTGATAACACCTATATTAGTATTTCCAGATTGGTAAAATATATTTCATGTTCATGTAGATGCATTAGCCATAGCACTTGGAGAAATTCTGGCATAGCCAGGAGTAGGGGACTTAGACCATCCTATATCCTTTGCAAGAAAAACGTTGTCAAAATCAGAGCATAATTACAACACCACAGAAAGAGAAGGCATGGAAATGGTATATGCACTTCAAAAATTCAAGAGCTATTTACTAGGTAAACACTTCAAAAAGTTCATAGACCATTCTACCCTCAAATATCTAGTCAACAAGCCAGTGTTTGGGAGGAGGATTTGTAGATAGTTATTATTATTCCAAGAATTTGATTTTCAAGTGATAGTCAAACCAAGGAAGTTGAATGCATTACTTGATCACCTGTCAAAAGAAACCAATGGAGATGATATGCGTTGAGGGAGACGACTGGAGAATAGGGGCATGATCCACTATTCCTTGGAGGTGCATGTTGATGTAATGCAAAGAAGAGACATATGTCTTGGCATCTTTGTGAAGAAATGAGGAAACACACACATGGAATTTCCCCTCTCGTTAGAGTGGGAACTATTCTTTTTTTCTACATGTTTCCACAAATATTTTTGAAAGGGTGCTTGGAGGAAGGACGAGCAAGATAACAAAAAAACAGAGAGAAAGAGAGAGGCTCAAAAGTTCCTTTGGTGCACGATCTCTCTTCTTCACAGGATTGAGAAATACAAACACAAATCAACTTCCTCACACTTTCCCTCAACAAGAAAACCAAAAAGGAATTAAAACACAGTAGAACAAATGAACGAGATAGAGTGACAACAAAAAATTCATGAAATTGCATTAGATCATTGAGAGTGTTTTTAAAATCAATGATAATCTCCCCAGAACAGAAGATGTTACTTTCCTTCTACGGTTCTCTATGCTAACATATTTGCAAGAGAACTTTTCACAATCTTTATTGGCATATTGACTCTTACATAGAAATTAGACATCTTCCTTATTGCTTATACTGAAAGATGCTTTATTAAAAAAAGACTGATTGATGCTGACATAAAATAGACATAGAATTACTTCTACTTTTTCTCTATCTCATTGTGTATGACTTAAAATTACTGTGTGGTATATATGGAAGGTTGGCGTCCTTCTTTATTGTTCCAATTCCTCCCTACTTTGATCTGAAGGAGTCCCTGCTTTCGTCATCAACTTAGGAAACTGTCGCTACATTGTCTTGGATGTCATCCACTTTGCTTGTGTGGGAGTTTGTGCCTACCTATAGACTAGATAGGAAACATGTTGTTGTTGACGTGTGGTTTCAATATTCCTATCCATAATTCAATCCATCAATAATGGATGTTGAAAATCTGAAATGTTGTCCACCGAATATATGTTAGTGATTGTGTCTTCAAGGAGTGGTGGCTCAAAGAGCTTCTGATTGTTGATGTTGAGCACGTCATAAATTCCCAAATGTGGTGGGATATCCAATCAATAAGAATTTTCTCCTATGGGATCCAAAACTGTATATCGGCCATACCTTAATGGATGCATCTTATGATGTCTCCCTTTGAAGCATTTCATCACCATCTGTAGCCAAACTTTGTCCCCTGGTTGGACATGTAACGTTGCTCTATGTTTATCATGGTGTTGTTTGGCTCACTCTTGTGCAGATTGTAGCACTTCTGTCACTTACTTGTGGCGTTGTGCTAGGTTATGTATGAAGTGTTGAGCTATTTTTTGGTCTTTGGGATGTTGCGTTGATCCAGACAGAGACAAATTGATGGGAAAGTTTGTGGGTTCTAGTGGCTCGAACCCCAAGCAGACCTTGAAAGAGGAAAATATCATGGAAGAATGTTTCACTCTATTGTAGCTATGTTGAAATATATGAAGATAAAAATCCCATTTATTATTCTTGATGAAGGAGCTACACAGAGCGTGAACCAAGGTTTGGTTGACCACCTCAGTTTGTCCGTCAGTGTGTGGGTGAAAAGTTGTTGAAAACTTGAGTTGTCAACCAAGTAATGACCTTAGAGTACGCTAGAATGTACTCACGAAACATGATTTGTGATTCAAAATGATGTTGTTTGGTAGACCAAAATGTGGCCACGCATGGCGGAATAAAATCTCAGTGGTTTGTGCAGCAGACGTTTTTTTGTGGTGTGGGAGAAAGAGTGTTATCTTTGAAAATCTACATAACACAACCCAAATTGCATCGTGTTTTCCAACAATGGTCAAGAGGCCACTCAGGAAATCCATAAACATTTATTCCCATGGGCGTGAAGGGATCGAAAAAGGTTGATATAGGCCATGTTTCCAGTTATATGGTTTTCTCGGCGAGCAGAGAGTGCATGCTCTGATGAAACTATCCACTTGTTTGGACATAACAGGCCAATAGAAATGGCATTAAATATGTAGGAGTGTTTTTTCATTCCCAAAGTGGCCTCCACAAGAAGAGGCATGTGCTTCCCTGATGAGAATAAAATGATCAGCTAATTGCAGAACACACAGTTGATTAAGACGATATAACCAACCATCTCAAACAGTGTAATTAAGGAACGATGTCTGGGTGATTACTATGGATTTTTGTACTTCTATACAAATCTCTTTAAAGTTGGGCTCTGATGTGTACATTTCTTTCCAACTGTCATAGGATGCACAATGTATTTCCAATATATTCATCACTTGTGTGGGTGGTCGGCTTAATAAATCTGCCATCTTGTTTGCAATTCCCTTCTTGTAATTAATGACTAGGTGAAATTTTTAGATGTATGTAGCCCATTTGAGATTACGTTTTTCCTGTATCTTTCTCTAAGAGTTGATAAATAAGAGCGGGTGATGATCTGTCTGTAGTATGGTCTCTTTGACCAGAATATAATGGTGCCATTGTTTCAAGTCTTGGACCAAACTATAAAATTCCTTGTCATAACTGTTGTAGTTGATCTTTGCTGCTGAGAGTGTCTTTGAATGGTAGGAAATGAGATGACCTCCCTGCTTAAGTACAACACCAATCAAAAACTGAGATGGATCAGACTATATTTCAAATGGTTGTAGAAAATCTACTAAGAGAATGAGTGGTGCCAAGAATAATGCTTGTTTCATATTCTCAAAGTGCTCTTGTGCATCCATAAACCATAAGAACTTATATTTTTTGGTTAGTTGATGCAAAGGGCATGCCAACTGTGAGAAATGGTATACAAATTTGTGATAAAAATTGATATCACCCATAAAAATTTTGAGAAGTTGTGTAGAATTTGGGGCTCTCCATGCACAAATAGATTGAACTATGGTCGGATCTGGGTGAACCTCTATCGAGTCCACAATGAATCCTAGGTAGCGTATCGAGGTTGGAGAAAAATATGATTTTTTCTCTTTTACCTATAGTTGGTGTTGTCGCAACAATTCTAAGACTCTACGCAGATGTTGCAAGTGTTTATCCAAAGATCTATTGAAAATCATAATATATTCAAGATAAATAACAACAAACGTACTAAGGTGTGCTCATAAAATGTTGTTGATGAGCCACATAAAGGTGGCTAGTGAATTGGTCATGCTAAAATGCATGAATATCCATTCATACAGACCAAACTTATCTTTGAATGTTGTATTCCATATATCATTGTGGTTCATGCGCACTTGATGGTAACTTGAAGACATATGCCCATTATATATGATCAAGGAGATCTTTGATCCAAGGCAGTGGATATCTATTCTTGATGGTTTCTTTTTTCAAGGCTCTATAGTCAACCACAAGGCACCATTCAGATGTGTCTTTCTTGGGAATAATGAAGGTTGGTGAGGTGCAAGGAGAAGATGAAGGTTGGATGTGGCCAAAATCCAAGAGTTGGTCAATTTGTCTTTCGATTTATGTGTCTTTCTTGGGTGCTAGATTATAGGCAAGTGAGATGGGAAGAGCTTCTCCTAGGATGATATCAATGGAATTTTCAATGTCCCAACATGGGGGAAGGCCATTTGGTGGGTGAAACACATCTACAAATTCATGTGAGAGGGGAAGAACTTCAGGGGGTGTCGGGTTAGTGATATTCTCAGGTTTAAGTGATATGATTAGACACAGTGATGTTGTTTGGGTATTAATGACATGTTGAGTGGCAGTGGTATCAGTTTGTGATGAGGATGACTTGACAAAGGAGGAAGTTAGAACATATTTATGTCCCTCCTTTTGAAGATGATATTGATGCGATTTAGCATGATACACCACATGTATCTCTTGTTGATATGGAAGACCGAGAAGGAGGTCTGCACACTCTAAGGGAGAGAATTCGCAAGTCACAGTATTACGAAATGGGCCAATGGAGAAAGTGACCTCACAACAACAAGAAATCATGATGACTGACCCCCCTTTTTGAACCCATCCCAGTTGATAAGCGTCCGGATGTGGAGATGTGGGGAGTTGCGGATGTTGTACGAGATCATGTGATATAATATTCTTTTGAATGCCACTGTCGAGAATGAGCATGGCTAATTTGGTCTTGATTTGGCAATTGTGGGTGAAGAGGGTGATGTTAGTGCGTCCTGATGCGGGTTGGGTCATTAGAATGAGAGAAGCGTTGACTTATGTGGGGTTGTTGAGGGAGATTGTCTCTATGAGTTCAGGAGAATCTGTTGTGGTTATCTCATCCACCAAGGTCTTATTGGTGCATATATTATTTAGTGCATGACAGTCAGAAGAATTGTGGGAATTGGTTTTGTGAAAGGTACACTAGCCTCTATGTTTGGCTGCTAAGGGAAAATATGATAGAGTTTGGCTTGGTGGATTGGATGCATGGTTACTGGAGGTGTGATAGGTAGAGAGTCTAGGGTGTGGATCAATCTTTCTTTTGACTGCTAATGCGGGTAAGAGAGAAGCATTGTCAAATAGACTGACCTCTCGCTAGAGAGGTAGCACTAAAACATAGATGACTTTGATTATTAATAACTAGTTTGGTTCGTTGATCTGGAGTTATAGTCGTAGCTTGTAGAAAACATCAATGTATTCTTGTGCAGAATGATTGGAGAGTCGTCGAAGTTGTAACAATTTTTTAGGGAAATTATGAAGGTATCCTGGGGGGTAGAAGAGTTCTCTCAGGGATGGATAGAAATTCTCCTAAGATTTTCGAGTTCGATGATTAATTCAGCATTGCTCAAGTGTGTGTCCAACCAAGTTTGGGAGATTCCTTCAAGCTATAGACTACTGATTTTTAATTTGGTAGTCTCTTCCATATCGACCAAGGTTTTGAAATACGTGCAAAGACTACATATCCATCAATACATTGTCTCTCCATGCATATGACCATTCAAATTGGGTAATTGAAAATGTGTGTCCAACTACATGCATGCTAGAGGGATTCTTTGTTGAATATGAAGCAAATCTTGAAGTGCCAGTGCCAAATCTCCCACTGGGATTGATGTGTCTGGGGTCGAGTCCTCACTGGAGGCTTCAAATTGAGCTGACATTATTGAAATTAGGAGGAGCCCAAGATGACGTAAGAGAGAAACCTAGAGAAGGGTGAAAGGCACGTTCTGAGAAGAAGTGTGCTGCTATAGTTGTAGATCCCCCAAAAAAGTTGTCTCGGTGGATGAAGTTCTCGTCCTAGGGACCAAAAATGCTATGATACCAATTTATCTGCGTTGAGAGAGACAACTGGAGAAGAGGGGAATGATCTACTATTCCTCATAGGTGTACAATGATGTAATCCATAGAAAAGACAAACATCTTGGCATCTTTGTGAACAAAGGCGGACACACATGTAGGGAATTTTCCCTCTAGTTAGCATGGGCACTATACTTTTGTGCTACACGCTACCACAAATATTTTTGGAAGGGTTCTTGGAGAGAGGATGCATAGGCTAACGAAAAAAATACAGAAATAAAGAAGCACACCAGTTCCTTTAGTCCTCAATATCTCTTCTTCACATGCTTGAACAATACAAACACAAATCAACTTCCTCATGCTTTCCCTCAGCAAGAAAACCAAAAACGAATTAAAACAAAAGATAACAAATGAGCGAGATAGAGAGACAACAAAAAAATCATCAAATTGTATTAGGTTATTGAGAGTGTTTTTAAAAACAATTTTAGTCTACCCATAATGGAATATGGTACTTTCCTTATGTGATTCTTTGCGCTAACATATTCGCAAGATAACTTTCCATAATGTTTATTAACATACTAAATATTTCATAGAAATTAGACATCTTCAGTATTGCTTATACTGGTAGATGGTTTATTACAAAAAGACCGACTCACGCTGACATAAAATAGACATAGAATTACTTCTACTTTCCCCCTATCTCATTGCATATGACTCGAACTTGTTGTGCACTCTGTATGGAAGGTTTGCATCCTTCCTTATTGGTCTAGGAGAAGAACCTACTAATTTGGAAGACAACTTCTGTGATGCATAGTTATTTTTAGTACATATAGCTGATCAATACTTCATTGATATTGTTGAATACTTAAGTACATGGTTTGTGCCACAAGACTTTAGCACTGCAGAGAACAAAAACTTGGTAGTCAGAGCTGCAGACTATCAACTCATTACAGGTCATCTAGACAAGATGGGTGTAGATAGCATTTTGAGAAGGTGTGCATTGGAACATGAACGACCCAAAATTTTGGAAGAAGATCATAAAGGTATAGTTGGAGGACATTATTCAGGAAAAGGTACCATGCAGAAGGTATTACGCGTAGAATTATGATCACCAATAATCCAAAAATATGCTATGGAATATTGCCATAACTGTGATTCCTGTTAGAGGGTTGGAAAACCCAAAATAAGGGATGAGATTCCCCTAAGAAATAAAGTGACTCTTTAGGTATTTAACAAATTGGTAATATATGTTTTTGGACCTATTAATCCACCAACCAAAATTTCAAGAGCTAGATATATCATTACTGCGACTGAATACTTAGCGAGATGGGAAGAAGCAACACAAGTAAAAGATTGTAGCACAGAGACAACACCAAACTTCTTATTTCAGAAAGTGATCACTATATTTGGATGTCCTAGGATATTTATGAGTGACCAAGGAACTCATTTTATTAATAATACCATCAGGGATATGACTGAGGATTTTGAAGTATATCACCAAAAGAGTACACCATATCATCCGCACGAAAATGGAACAATAGAAGATTTCAATAAGATTTTGGAAAATGCATTGACTAATATCTGCAATGTTAACAGGGATGATTGGGAAATGAAAATACCAACATTATTATGGACATACAAGACTACATGAAAGAAGTTGACAAAATAGACACCATCCAAATTAGTGTATGGACATGAAGTAATGGTGCCATTAGAATTTATAGTACCCAGTCTGCACATAGCAACAATTACAAATATGGCAGAAAGAGGTGCAGTACAGGAGAGGATAATTAAACTAATGGAAATAGAAGAGGATAGGATCTTGTTAGGATTTCACCAGTAAGTAAAGAAAGAAAGGGACAAAGCCTGGCATGATGTGCACATATTAAAATGCAAATATTTAAAGAGGGAGACCTAGTTCTTCTCTATGACAACAAATTTTTGAAACATCGTGGTATGTTTAGAATGTATCAGATAGGGCCATATCAAGTAAAGACTGTCACACATGGGGGATATGTCTATCAAAAGGACTTGGGAGGAACAAAACTGAATGGCATGATCAATGGTAGTCGACTAAAACTGCACAGGAATAATCGACCTACTAACTCCTAAAATTACAATGCAGTAAGAAAGTCATGTATATAATGTACTATAGTAGATATTAGGAAAGAAAACTTATAAAATGAATAAAAAAGTAGAAAATGAAGGAAAATACAAAATACTGGGAAATATTGTTCGCAACAGACAGTCGAATCAACATTACAAAAAGAAAAAATGATCGCGTGCAACATATGTCTAACAAGAAGAAAACATAATGCATGAGGGGAAAATTTAGAAAAGAGACATACGACACACCAAAAGGTTACAGTGCACCGGAAAATGGGCCAACGATGAGAAAAGAAAAAAATGGTTATCGAGGTAAAAAGGCATGAATTGAGCATTTATGACTTCATGAAGCATGATCAACAAGATTTAACACATTTATGACCATCAAAGAAGCGTCCCCGATAAGATTCAAGGTATTTATGACACCCCATATATAACTAGAATGCCAACTAAACGATATGTATTATGAATTTACATACCCGTGAAGCTAAGGAGCATGAAGACAGGTGGTGAATAGGTGAGTTAAGATATTGTAGCATTTGAAGTTCAACTGGAGAAGGAAAAATTACCCATGATGGCACCTCCAAAGGTCGACGTACTTGGACAAAAAACACGAAAATCACACAATAGCCACAGGTTACCGCAGGAAACCGCAGAGGAAGAACAAACATTTACACAAACAAATAGAATCTTCGATGTTGATGTAATTCCTTTGCCACAAAATGAAAGAGTGAGCACCACACTGGTAGAGGATGGGGGGAAATCCCCGACGATGGTTGAGATGGAAATCAACTCACACAACAGTTCTCTGTGTCATGACCCATCAACAAAAGTAAACCTGCAATAAGCTTCCAAGGCTGAAGCAACCCATAAAACAAATGGTGTTGATAGTGAAAGGAAATAATTAGATGGGCCAAGCTCACAACCCATTATGGGGTCTGCGTAACAGGAGGAAGTTATGATCGAATATATCATGGGGAAACCATATTCGGGTTGGGAGGAAAGAGAACCATAGGTTGGGACATCTGGCACACCAACATAGAGTAAGGGGAAACATCCCATCGTGCAGTCCCCGTGCAAGCAGCCTGATGCCTTGATTATTTTTCCTTGAATTCCAGATAGGGTGTAGGCCACTCCATGTTTACTGGGATGTGTTGAAAGGTTGCGGTACATAGATCATGATGTGTCTAACACAAAAAAATTCCCATAATTTTCACAACAGGTGTATAGGGATAGTCTGGGCACATGGTCATTAGGAGATCCAGTGTTGCCACTAAAGGAGTGGATGGAAGGCTTGGTAAATACAAGGATTATTAATTGGTTGGATATTCCTCACCTCGGAAGGGGGAAATATTTGAAAAATTGTTTCAAGAAGTTACTAGCAGGCCTCCATGGAGGATTTTTTTGGTTGGACGAACCAATCCCCATTGATGTTGAATTTATTTTGTTCATCACAAGACTTCCATCAAATGGCAAGAAATCTTGTGCAGTACATGGATGATAAAACCAAGGAAAAATAACTCACGGAAGAAATGAAGAAAACATATGGGACAAACAGGGGCTCATGTTGAATTATCATAAAATGGATCAGGGACGTAGCCACCCAGATGGAAACAAAAATGATGGCATGTAAACTCCTTCAAAAATGTCACAAGGAGGAGGTCCCCACCGTATTTGTCGTAGCCATAGCATAGTTCACAAATGACACCATGCTCAGCTGGGCCCCATACTTATTGAATATTTTCCTAGACTATTGCAAGGACGCACAGGACTTGGGAACCAAGCTCCACTACTCTTGGTGCATTATATTGATAGAGATAATTGGATGGAAAGAGCCTAACCACTCATATTTGTGTGAGAGAGTAGGATGATGTCACACAACATGGTACACATCATTGGGAAGCAATTCTAATTCCAAGAGGAGAAGTGGTAATGCCAACTCTTTTGCTCGACATATCAGTGACATGCAAGATAATATATCCAATTCCTTCAGAATAGCTCCTAAAGTGGTCATGCAATATCATGGGATAGAAAACTTTAAGGATACACGACACAATATGTGGATCCAGGCATGTAGGGATCTAGAAAAAGAATGGGTACAACTTTGATTCTGCATCAATGTAAAGGACGTTGAATGAGAAATAAAATACTGAGAGGATGACTGGAAGGTCCCAGTCATTACCAAGGACATGCCCAAAGGGAAAGAAGTGGAAGCAGGGTCATCCAAGACATATGTAGGGGGGAGAACCACGAGCAATAAAACAACACAATAGACAAAGCCTACTCCAAAGACAAAGCAATAGATGAAGGGAAGTGCCCCATGGAAGGATGGGGAGACAGGAAAAAAGGACAATGCCCCCACATAGGAGGAAAAAGGAAGGGGGGACACAATGACACAAGGAACCTTGTCAAAAAATAATTTGCAAGGGATACGACCACTGAAATGACCAATCATACATAAAGGTGGGTCGTGTAAGAAGACCAAGGCCCATAAAAAAACATGGAATACACAATCACCAAGGATGATGTTGATCTAGTCGTAGAAAGGGTACAGGACCATGCAGTGAAAGAGCATGAGGAGGCCAAGAACCAAAGGGAAAGGATAAGTAATGAGTTTTTGGACATCAAGCATGTCCTAGAACCGATAAAAGAAGGTCAACTACAAGAGAGGGGTGCAGAACTGATCCCCCGAGCGACAAAAGCAGGGGAAAAAAATGCACAGAACGAGGAAGTCCTAGCTTCCAGATAACAAAAAATATGGTGTATTTTGAGGAGGCTATAGCACATAAGCCACTTAAAGACCCGGCATAGGTACAATTAGTATTGGCTAAAATACCAACAAAGGAACTATACAAGCTACAAGTTAGTGTCACACGGGAAGTGAAATCATGAGCCAGAGGACATATGATAGAATTACAAGTCACCAGATATGGAAAGGATGCACTAGAAATTGTGGTAGAGTAGGTCTAGTTGGAGAAATGGAATGAGAAGCCACACAAAGATAAATTGGAGAAAAATTTGAAGGAAGTCTTCAAAAAAATTCCAGACAGTGCTTAGATAATCGTAAGCAGTGTTGAATAACAAACTTAAATCATCACACAAATTCTCGAAGGGTATAAGAAGGAGATTGGGGAACTAAAGGAGAAATGAACACTAACCACTCCTCCTGAAGTTAAATTTGAAAGAAAACAACATGAAACCCTCTAAATAGAAACGGTGGAAAGAGAAGCCAAAAAGGTCAGAGAACATTTTGAGAGGACAACACAATGATGGACGACATTGGAAGAAGATGACAAGGTCCAAAAACTAGACCAGCAAGAGGATAAAATCATCATTGTAATGCAGGAGATGAAGCAATGGAAAAATGCCATGAGAATTATAGAAATATTGAAAGGCACATGGGTGATGAAGACCCTATAGACAAAATTTAAGACTGCATAGAATTACAACAAGGCAAGCCAATCCTAGTTAGAACCCCTCCAGGATCAAGCAACATAAATAATTACTGAACTGGAGGAGGAGAAGACAAGGATGGCCTAGGATCATTCCAAGAGCATAGATATTTTAAAGGAACGGATCACAGTGCATAGGGTAGAGGAGCTCATAGAGAAATCTTTGCAAGAGAGATCCAAATGGGAAGAATTGGAAGGAAAGTTCCATAGCTTGGAAAAGGATGTATAGGGAGTGCACACCACATGAGTGGCTCGAAATGAACCACATGTTAGAGTTGGGGGCCTATTGGGTATAGGCCTATTTTGAGAATGAATTCTATTTTTGGCGTTGTCCTATTTTTGAGAAATATCAATTTTGAGAAAGACATAATTTTGGAGTGCAAGCAACAAGTAGGAAGAAAGCAACATGCACAAAAAGAAGGAAAAGAAGCATGTTGGAGGAAAATAAATGTGGTGTGCATGAATACAAGCATAACCATGATAGGGTTAGGGTTTTTGGAAATATTGTAACGGATATAAGCCATAAATTAGTATAAATAAGGACCTAGGAGGTCTAGGAGGAGAGGATGTAAGCTAAAGATAGAGAAAGTTGAGTATTGTGAATTTGTGGGTTGTTAATTATAATAAGTCTTGTAGAAGAGTCATGTAATCTAGTCTTTGAGGTTTAGGCCATAGGCTGAGGAAATTGGTGTGATATAGTCCACCTCATAGAGGGTTTTTACCCTCAATCTTAATTGCATTACTAAATATGTAATGCACGTAATGCAAGATTTTGAAGAAGAATAAATAGAGAATAGAGAAGCTAGATCTTTGTGTATGTAGCCCCAGAAGGGGGTGAACCATGATAACCCTTGTTTTATGTGTTATTTTTAATGAATTATTTACTTTTTGTTGATATTTAGCTTAAATAATGAATGATTAAACTATATATATCATCATGCATGCATAGTTTTTAAGAGGGATAAATCATACAAGTAATTGAATGATTGACAAGGGAAATTCATAAGAAAGAAATATCCCAACCACATATCCCCACTCATTCCTAGAATACAAACATTTGAGTATTGCAATCACCCATAAAATATATCTTGAGTGATACTATGTTGTGCACGTTATGTGCAATGTTTCCTTCTGGTTTAATAGGAGGGGCAATAGCTTTTAGGGTTTTGTTGGAAATTCATTGGGATCCGAACCTGGGTTAGTACAAGAAGAAGTTAAAGAACAACCAAAAGGGAGATATTGAGATAGGAGGATAGGGAGTGCAGGAGAGAGGGGTGGATGAGAGAAATATAGGAGGATAGGGAGTGTAGGAGAGAGGGGTGGATGAGAGAAAGATAGGAGGAAGGGAGGTAGAGAAGGGGAAAGAGATATAGGGGGTTG